>CM037586.1:32814936-33034936 GCA_021018995.1 Chloranthus sessilifolius
TACTTCAGCTGCATGATGGGACATTATCACAAGAAGTAATGGCATGAAGGGGTTTTTGTAAGATACCTTACCTTATTTTTGCAAGTCACTAGACAACTTATATCCAAATGGAATCGGGGAGACCCCTAACTCCATTGTTTTAACTAATGCTAACTACTCATTAGATATCAAAATGTCAATATTACCCTTCCCTTACCACTTCACAATTAATGGTTCATTTTTCACAAGTTATGTTGAGATTGGAGGAGCAAGTCTGTTAGTTCTCCTTGCTCCTCGAATTAGACGGGTGCTATAAGAAGCCCGAATACTCAGGTTATCAAAAAAAATTTATCAGTCGATATTTGATACCATGGGATCAACCATTCCGATTGGGTCTCTCACTACTTTTATATGATTGCCCACGTAATTACCAAAAACAAATCAAAGAAAGAATTTGAGGGTTCACGTAATTACCAAAAAACAATATAATAATTTGAGGGCCCACATGATAATTATCAAATAAAAATTGAAAAAAAAATAAAAATCCGAGGGCACTTGAGCTGCATGATGGGACGGACATTCTCATGGGCCTAAGAGCATCATCTCCAATGGTCTATCTCATATTTTTGCTTATGGGCAAATTTGGGATAGGATGCAATCCGACCATATATCTCAAATTTATTATTTTATTATATTTTAAAATCTATTTTAAATAAAATAATATATATTTAAACAATACTAGTAAATAAAATATAGTATTTTAAATCTACTTTCAAATCTATTATAATAAAATATAGTATTTACAAAATATAGGATGCCAACTTAGAGCATCTCTAATGGTGTATCCCATTTTTTTTTTTTTGCTTTCGTGATAAATTTGAGATATGATGTACTCCAACTAGGTAACCCAAATTTGGGATAAGTTTCCTTTTTTAGCCATTGGAGTGTTCCTCATTTACAAAAAGTAATTGAAAAAAAATATGTTGTAAAATATAGTAGTTTCGAAATATAGGATACCAAGTTGGCATCCTATATACACATCAGATGTATATGGGATATCGATTGGAGCAAAAAAAAAACAAGGCAATATCCCAAATATATCTATTGGAGCCTCCACGTTGGATTTGAGATATCTCATTGGAGTTACTCTTAGAGCATCTCCAATGGTATATCCTATATCTGACGTGGTAGAATAACGACTCTAATTTGGGATGGATTCGAAGTGTTGTGCGCTCCAATGGGGATTCTATACCCTACGTGATTGTAGGACACCAACTTCATATCCTATATATAGGATACCAAGTTGGTATCGTATATTTTAAAAATATATTTTATTGTGTTTCTTTTTTTTTGCTTTATTTGTTAGAATTAATCTTTAACTTGATGTATCCATATGTCCTAGATTTTATATTTTTGTAAATTTAGATTCTTGTTAAGTTAACCCATTCAAATTAGAAAGTCCTTATCTAATTAAGAAAGCAGAGGAAACGATAAAGAAACTATATACACTAGTATTCTTTTATAAGATAGGATTACTAATAAGGAGCTTCTCTCAGCCCTCTTTCTTTGCCCATAAATAGTGAGTGTATGCTATATTAAGACAAACTCTTGAAAGCTTGGGTCAAAAACAAGGAGGTTAGTCGAGGATTGTAGATCATCATCAACCGCTCATCAAACAAATCCATATTGTCCGATCTCCATCGAATGACGCAAGGTAAGCACTCTTATAACTATAATATTTATATGTGAAAAGATAATTCCTCATTGATAAAAGAGTTTTAACATTATTTACTAGTATTGTTTAAATAAGTAATATTTTATTTGAACGCCGAAAATAGGATAACGATTGGAGCGGTGGAAGAAACGTGTTATCCCAAATATAGTTGAGTGTTATCCCAAATATAGTTGTTATAGCCTCCAAGTTGGATTTAGGATACATCGTATACTCTAATGCCATAAAAGATGGCTGCCCTGGCTATTTCAAGCTCTTTTTATTTTGGGATAACATTGAAACAAACAACTATCAAAATATTTTCCAATCTGACCTTTGACCCTTCAGATCTTATCATTGGGTCCTTCACATCTCATGCCACACTTGTTTAAAAATAGTGTCACACGTCCAAAATCAGTGATCTCGTTCACATTATAGATTGAGAATGCCCTTAACACACACCACCCATGTCTTATTCTGCACAGTATGAGCTTTGTTCAGGTATACCTGCAGTTTAAGATTAGGATTACAATCTTAAAATAAGATTTCTGAAGTATGTTTTAGGACAAAAATTTGAGGTTTATTTATAATGTGTGAGGACATGCTTAAGCACCTTTTCATGAAGAGATATCTATTGGTTGGTTTCACCCAATGGATGTGTTAATAGTCAACTCTCGAAGAAACATCAACAAGTACACTTATGTTTTGACCTGGATTGGACACGCACATACATGTGCATGGGTGCAAGTACCAACCACTAACGTGTGCTTCACACAATAGCACAACCATCATAGCACTAAGTGTTATGTAAGCCTCCATCCAATTTTGTCTTAAAATCGATGTGGGACTATACTTCCCACGCGATTTTTATCATGACCTGAAATTATACCCCTTGTGGGCCTAGAATTTCGTGTTATGACTCGCACACATCCCATATATGTTAAATGGACATATACATAATCAAAGTTCTCACGTTAACATGGTTTCATAAATTTGTGAATCCAATAATAAATGAATAAAATATTTACTAATCCATGAAAAAATAAAGGTCAATAATAAATCAAATATACGAGACTAACAATAAATACCCAACGATAAATAATAATAGTAAGAAATGAAAGAATAATTGTCTAAACTGAAAATCATAATCTCAGTACTATAACTATACGATCAATAATCTGCATAAAGATCATAGTCAGCATCGAGGTCCTCCTGGTGTCCTACAGTATCGCTCTCTCAAGGCTCCTGGTACTCAGCATCCACGAGATCAACAAAATTAGCGTCCGTAGGGTCGGAATAATCGGCGTTTGCTTCGTCAATAAAATCACCTGAAAAAAATAAATGTCATGAGGGTTGAGTTGCTAAATAACGTGCAACTCAGTGGATACACCACCAATCCACACTACACTATTTAGGTGCATCTTGTGAGTGATAATAATAGTATGACAATATGAAAAAAGAAAAAAATGTCAAAAACATGTGTATCATCAAACTCATATCTTAACCTATATACAAGACCATGATCTAGACATATTTCAATCCTAACGTACCTCCCCATACCTCATAAACATAACTTATCGAATTATAATGACACATGCATTTGTACATCGCATGAACTTATATACTTACTTCTAGTCCTAATACTAGAATATAGATTCACAATTTTAATATAAGGGTAAATTACTAACTATACAGATACATTAGATTTATAAGTTATTA
This sequence comes from Chloranthus sessilifolius, assembly GCA_021018995.1. NCBI lineage: Eukaryota > Viridiplantae > Streptophyta > Magnoliopsida > Chloranthales > Chloranthaceae > Chloranthus > Chloranthus sessilifolius. The sequence continues at coordinate 32,818,346 of CM037586.1, forward strand.
GGGTTTAATTAATTTTAAATAAAAAAAGAGTATAGATTAGATTTTAGGGTTTAATTAGCTTTACATAAAATAAGAATAGTTTAGATTTTATGGCTTAATTTGTTTTAAATAAAATAAGAATATAGTTTAGATTTTAGGGCTTAGTTAGTTTTAAATAAAATAAGAATTAATATAGTTTAGATTTTAGGGTTTAACTAGTTTTAAATAAAATAATAATATAAATTAGATTTTAGGGCTTAACTAGTTTTAAATAAAATAAGAATATAGTTTAGATTTTAGGGCTTAAGTAGTTTTAAATAAAACAAGAACATAGCTTAGATTTTAGGGTTTAATTAATTTTAAATAAAACAAGAATATAGATTCACAGTTTTAATAGAAGGATAAATTACTAACTTTGCTTATATATCAAATTCATAAGATTTTACGGTTTTATTAATTTTAAATCTGTCGATGCGATTGAACGCACCCTACGAGATGGGTTCTGAAAAGAATGGGTATCCACTTGTTGAAATGTGAATGGTTGTTCTTGCAACAGTTCGGGTTGAGGAGTCGATGCCGAAAGCGTCGTCTCGTCTAATTCGTCTTCTCCTTCTTCCTCCTTCAATTTTGTCAGTGGTTAAGCGAGAGATTTGAGAGAAGGTTAAAGAGTTTTGATAGAGAGGAGTTAAGAGGTAGAAAAATCTCATATAATTTTAATTGTATAAAATAAAGAGCTCTTAAGATTTTATTTATAATAGTAGTAAAGTTTTAAGTTAACCCTATGACTTTTCGTAAAAGATTCAATAAAGTAGTATTTTTTCATGTGAGAAGGCATTTATGCATGATTTAATAGGTTCTCAAATGATTTCGTTCCAGTGCTTTGTATAGGTACCGAAGTAAATGATGTTTTTTTTATAAATCTATAATTATACCCCTTAACCTAATTTATCTCTTAAAACGGGTGTAGCTTTTTATATTATTGTCGGAATTCAATAAATTATATATCATTGACACTGTATTGACAAACACTTTGCAACGAGTCTAAAATTTATTGGAAAAAATCAACATAGTAAAGTCATATAATTGAGATTTTTTAAAAGATAATGGGTCCAATATAGAGCACTAACACCGTGCACGATGTGGTACATCATCTAACACCATTAAAATAGTTAAAATGGATCGGGTTGTTACAGTTTTTAACTTTAATAATATTTATTTATTTAGAATATATAACAATTAACATTGGGATTGCTAGGGATTATGTTTATCTTCATTATATGTGTAAACCGAAGTCTATTTAAAGACACAGAAAGATTATTGAGATTACGTTAAGATTTTCATAATGTAGCCTCTAGTACAACCTCTCTTCTCTTTTTAATCTTCTTTTTTGAGATTTTCTATACGGTATTAATATCCTAATGGCTCATGCCTCCATCAATCTACTCTTTTTTTTTTATAAAATAATTTTTAGAGTTTATATCTCCAATAAACACTCCAAATAGTCTCGCGATCTCATTATCTTTGTTTAAGATCTCTTTAAAGATATTTATACATTCGTCTTCAATTACTTTTAGGATAGATAATGATAGACCTGATTGCGTGGTTCATTGGCTCCGACAGACTCCAAGATGAGCGGTATGCAGCAGTGATGGACTTCACAGACAAACGATGACCACCAACAAGCTTGATCGAAGCATTTTTGGTCATATCATCGTAAAGATCTAAGGGCTCATTCTCATTTAATCAATTGCACATATCTTTTTTAAAGGAACATGCGATTGAGGGAGGGTAATGGAGAATTTTTAAGGTTGTCTAGAGAGTTACAGATATGCATAACGGAAGTTTAAGATTAGGATTCTTAGGGATTATATTTATCTTCATTATATGTGTAAATGGAAGTCTATTTAAAGACATAGAAAGATTAATGAGATTCCGTTAAGATTTCCTTCTCGTGCATCCTCTCTTCTCTTTTTAATCTTCTTTTTTATTTCTTCTTTGTTTTTATTTTCTATAACCATTAGACGATCAAAAAACATGGCACACATCTTGAAAAGTGATCTTAGAACCATGTTTGATGCATGCCATAAATTAATGGTATATTTGATCAAATATAACCTTCTACATTATCGAAAGGTGATCTTAGAATCACGTTTGACATATTTGCGACTATACATATGGGTGTAGCCTTGAGGGCTACACCCAGATTATTTGGGCATCACTGGGTACCAATCATGAAGATCGGGTGTGACGACAACTTGAATAGCAACAATCAGGTATCACCCTAAAAGTTTGGGCTCAATCGGATCCATAACCACCGTTGAAATATTGCCAAAGGTGCCTAAAATCGATGCAACAAGTTGGTTGGTCGTTATCTTATCTTTGGCCCGTCAACGGAGGGCCAAAAAGTTTAAAAAATATATTATTTTTTAAAATCATGTCCCAAGGTTGATCAATCCAAAACGGGTCTTATTTTGGATTCATCATGCCATCTAGCATGTGATTTGGCATCTGGGTATAGCCCTCCAGGGCTACATCCGAATGCATTTCTTATATATATATATATATATAAAACTTGGGTTAGGCCTTGCTCTGTCCATGCCTGGACTAAAATTTTAGTACTTTTTTATTGAAAGGTCTAAGTCCTACCGAAGGGTGCAAATTCGGTTAATCAAACTGAATTGAAAACGAAATTTCAATTTTCGGGTCGGTTTTTGCATACTGGAACCCTAATCGAAACATTTTAGTACTGATTAACCAAACTTTTCACCCCCAACCCCCCCAAAAAAAATGTAAACCGATCCGCTTTCAGTTTGCAGAAATCGAAATTGAACCAGGCCGAAACTGTTAAGTTCGATGTTAGTTTTCAGTCGATTTCGGTCTGATTCGAAAGGCTCGGTTCTCGGTCAATTTTCAGGTTTCGAGTTTTTTTTGCACCCTTAGCCCTACCTTAAGGTCCTCAAAATTTGACCTTAGCCCTAACATTTAGGAATGGGTTGGCCCTTTGATGGGACTACTGGATGCATATTTAATATGTATATTCATCTAATGGATGGGCTTGAGGCCACATCCCATTAGTCTAAGGTTTGTTGAAGGTCAAACCAATTAGACATCAAGATTAGGTCAACACAAAACAAAGGAATTGAGTTATCATTATAACTTAGTTTCTCTCTCTCTCTCTCTCTCTCTCTCTCTATATATATATATATATATATATATAGCGAGCCGATTAGATCCTCCACACGGAGCTCCATGGGGCATTTAAAATACATTTTTGGTGCCATATGGAGTATGGGTGTATTATTTAGATCAATTTAAAAAAAATAATTTTAAAGCACAAGTTAAACTTGGACTAGTTTCAACGATATGAATTGTATTGCTAAGGAAATACATGGAAAGAGATGAGTTTCAAAGATGATCTAAGCAATGTATTTGTGCTCTATGTGGCATCAAAATAATGTTACGAGTGTCGCATGAAACTCCATGTTGGATCTTTAATGATGCTCACTGCCCTCAATTGGAGGACATAACTCTTCGTCACACACACACACATATATATATATATGGTATATTTTAATTTACCTTGCAAATGCACAAGATCTATTGTAGAATGGTAAGAACAGGGGTATCGAACCCACATGGAAAACGTGAATTTTATCTAATTCTTTCAGAGACTTTAACACACCCAAGGAACTACCAAGGGAGAAATTCAATTTTTACCATACAAATACCAATGATTTTCAATGCAATAAAAGAAAACTAATTAAACTAGGATGGAACAAATTATGATAAGGAGAAAATTAATAGTTTATGAATTGATCAAGGAGCTAGCTAACCATCGATTCGTAATTTTTCTACCATTCAGTCTTACAAATTCAATTTAAGTCAAAACACCATCATTTATTAGGAAAACAAATGAATCGAGAAGAACACAACTATGGATCCGGCATACCCTATCTAAATACTATTACTCAGTCTATCATTGCGGTATGAGTCATGTGAAAAGAATAACATATCTCAAAGTCCTAAGTCACGACAATGATAATCAATCATTCCGCAGCCTAGATCGGCCTGCAGGAACAAATCTAGATGGAGTGCTTCTTTTACAGTCGTTGATAACTACGATTAATAACTGTAAACGAAGACTCAAAAATATTCAATCACGCACACACTTACAACAGAATAATTCAATGAGAAAACCATGAAATCGTAGAAACAATAATAAAATAGTTACTTATCTCCGGTTCGCTTCCCCCTTGGACAAATTACTTTAGCCGCTCATCCTCGATATACAAACCCGTTGTAGATCCGAAGATATCATGTCAACAATGCTCTTTTATTTCTCAAAAATCTCCTTACAATGCTCTTGTTCTCACGATTATCAACGAGAATTAAAATTAAAACCTAATACAATCTACTGAGAGTAAGAACCAAGAAGAAGCCTCTTTGAATAATGAAAAACAAAATAAAATAAAAAGAGCCCCTTCTAATGATTCGTAGCTTTCTTTATATAGGGCTGCGCAAACCCTATCCCTAATTCCCTCAATCGATTGAGAATCAAAACTCAATCGATTGAGTTTTTATTCGGAAGAAGTACAGTTGGACTTCTCTTCTCTTGTCAATTGATTAACACTTATCCCTCAATTGATTGACATCCAGGGTTAGATTCTCCCTCTCTTGGTGGATGTTGGGCTGCTTCACGGAGTTCTGTGCTTCTTTTGACCTTTTTGTCTATAGCCCATGTGTATCCTTTAATTACCCTCTTTTATGCTCTTCTACAATCCAACGATCAGAAATACCTATAATCATTAAAACCTCACAACAACCATCAGATGCTTTTATCGGACAGATAAGTGTAGGGATTAAGGTGCGAAATATAGTCACTTTTCGGCACTGATCACACCCCCAAACCTACACTTTGCTAGTCCTCGAGCAAAGAGAATGAAAAATATGTTAAAGCAAATAAGACTAATATCCTAAAAATTAAATGTCACTTTCGTAGGGAACACAATTGCATTTAGCCTATGCAACAAGCCTTTAAACCCCTAGGTGATCCCTAGTGGAGGAGTTGTGTCTCCTAAAGGTTTCCAGCGAAGATACCTCCAAACTTCAAAGTTTATGAATTTCAGAATTTCATAATTTCTTAGTCATGCCCTCAAATAGTTAAATGCTTATAGAAAATCCTTTAGACTACTTCTTACCATGTTCAATTTGTTAATGCTCACTCAATTCATTGTTTTTCAGTGCTCATGATTTATACCTAAAATTGTTATGCAATTACCACTGCTAAAATTCTTTTATCTGAAAATGAGTTTGAATTAGAACCTCTAGATCACATGTCTAGACTCAATCCTTACCATGTGTATACACTCAGAATGAACTCACTTCGATTAATAGTTTTACTTTTCTCTCATATGTGATACGGAATTGCAACACAAATTAGAGAAATTTAACATGTTATAAGAAAGACGGTGTACCAAAGAATTTTAAGAGAAATCTCGTTGGAGGAAGATATTTGTATCCTAAATATGCATATACTAAGCACCATAGACATTGCATAATCACTCTCTGTAAGGGCATTTATCACTCATAATTGGATCAAAAATGGCTTTTCTAAGGTTATAATGGGGCTCGGGTAAATGGCTAAGAAAGAAAGGGAAGATTGGATTCAAATTTCTCTGAGAAATCAGGACAAGAAACACGCTTGATTTTCTGGTTTTTCAACTTTCTTTTTCACAGTTTCTAGGACTTTTTTCTTTTCATAACACTTTTCTACTTCTTTTCTTTTTCTTTTCAACACCACTTTCATATATTTCTTAATGCTGAATTTTATTTTTCTCTCCCTCTTTTTATATTTTTTTGCCCTGTATTCCTTACAGAGATAACTGTCACAGCTCACAATTTCCTTCATTGATCTCATCCCTAATTTCTCAGAGATAACAGGGTAAGACTTTTTCACATTGGTGTGGGGTATGGCTAATATAGCTTACAAGGAATAGTTAAGGCAAAATCTTTCAACTGAGGCTCAAAGGGGGTGCACCAAGATAAATTCAATATAAGGTGGGGCCTTTGGGCACAAACGAGCCAATAATAACCTTAGATCATTTTCATTTACGATGGTAATAACGCCTATCTGCCTCGAGTTTTTACACCATGATTTCAAGTGTAATGATATAACACATGTGAAGTCAACAAATCAAAGACAGAAAATACGAGATTTCATCAATTTAATCAGGAAATTCAAAGGTGCTCCGAATTTATTTCAGCACTCATCAAAACGAGGACAGCGTTTCAAAGCTCACTAGGTTTTGGTCTTTCTTTGTGATCTTCGGATTCCAAGTCATATACTTATTTCTCATATTTGGAATTCAAGCAGAGTGATAGTACAAAATATTTTTCAGGCATAAATCATGAGCATCGTTATTCAAATTTTAAACTTTATGAGCATTCATAAAACAATCATGACATGATAGCAATTTTCCAGGAATTCTCGGTCATCACAATTAATGATTATGCATAAAATTCGAGATTCATAAGTTTTAATGGTCATCAGTCGATCGATTGAGACAATGGTCTCAATCGATTGACTGATACAGATTTTCCAAGTAGGCTTATGGGCATCAGTTAATCGATTGAGACCGCTGTCTCAATCGATTGACTGATAAGCTTTAAAGATCCGAAAACAGCCTAATAACATGAATCGAGAATACCCCCCCTCCAAACCTGAATTGATCAATGTCCTCATTGGCTTTGATGGATAGAAAGTAAGGGAGACCTCCCCCCCAAACCTGTTTAATGCAATCGAGGACCATGAAAGCAGACCAAGTGAAAGGTATTGTGATCAAAAATACAAATATATAACTAAACTAAACTTTATTTAAACTGAGCAAAGTATGACATTGATTGAAAATTTAGAGAAAAAGAACCTAAGCTAAACAAAATTAATAATATCCTAAACGAGACCCTAAAAATCAAATAACAATAAAAAGGACTCAAAAAATTAGACCCTAAAGCAGACAGTCCTAAGCCCTTCAATCATTCAGGGTGGATCTCCCCTCCTTCGGCTTCGGAAACGCGTAATTCCATATCTCCTCGGTGATCCCTCCCTCTCGTGGTGGTGGAATAAGTGCATGTGGTGGAGAAGATGGTGGGGTCGGAGATGGCATCTCTAAATCGATCACATCATGCTTTGCCAAATTGAATGGTGGTGGGGGTGCGTGAAGGCGGGGACGTTTCCTAGCCGGTTCCATCAATTTCTTCAATGCCGAGTGCGTACGATATTTAATGGACTCCATAACGAAAGCTTGGGAAGAATAAAAATTTTGAGTATTGGAATTACCCTAAACAAGCCTTTAAATAGAAAAGGAACTTCTAACAGCCGGACTACAATGAAAGTTCTAAATAAAGGAAGCAAAGAGGGACTCAAATTTGAAGTTCAGAATGGAAAAGGTATCCTTCTGGAAGTATAACTTTGTCAATCGATTGACACAGGGATGTCAATCGATTGAGACTAGATGCAAAAGTGCAATTGCATGCCCGGTTCAAAGGCGATTTGTTTCGAAGCATTAATTTTTAGAAAGTTTCTATTTCTGGCAGATTTAGAGAGTTTTGCCTACGTAGGGGTCAATCGATTGAGAGTTGTACCTCAATCGATTGACAACTGAGAACGTTTTTCTAAGAAATTGAGAAATTATTGCTCAATTGATTGAGATAGACATCGCAATCGATTGACTGATGCACAAGTGCACCAATCCGAGAATACCAAAAAATATACTGTGAAAAATAGTCCGATTCTATTGATTTAAAATGATGTGATTACACTGGTGATCCCTCATCGACTAACAGAACAAAAAAAAAAAACGACCATTGATCCTAACAAACAAACAGATCGAAAACACCTTAAACACAAACAAAACAACAAAAGAAACAAACTAACAAACAAAAATACTAAGCATCATCATCATCATCATCATCAAATTCAGGATCTCCCTCCTCAATCATCGCCGCTCGCACTCCTGGGATGAATTTGTCGGCACGCCCAGGAAATGATTCCCGAGCCATCCGCATAAGGAGAGAAGTTTGAAACCTAGACCGTCGATCAATACCTCCCGCAGTGGTACTCAATCATTCCATCCGCGCCTCGAGGCGGAACCGCTCGGCGTTAAATCGTGGACCTCTTCGGATGAGGCCTAATGCCGCCACATTGGCGCGCAGCGGGTTTGACGGGAGGAGGAGGTATTTCATCAACTTCAATTGGAGGTGGCGTCACACGCAGAATAGCCTTGATGCTCTTGTCCCAGACGTTGGTGCCGTAGTGATAAAACTGCATATCACCCATTTCCTTATCATCGTAAATCGGGCACCCAAGCTGGTCCAAGAGGTGCATCACATAGTGCGGGAAGTGAAGAAGTATAGCTTCGCGCTTCTTCAGCGTAGTGGTGGTAACGATGTCCTGGTGACACCGATACATCTCCTCAAGCATTAACCCCGGAGCATCAAACCACGTATTTGTGTGTGTCGCATACAGTGCCAACACCCTATTCTTTGTGCTCTCACTCTTCGTGCCATGCGGTAGCAAATTAGTTGACATCACGATGTCCCAAAACAAGATGTCCATAGGTAGGACTGCTCTTTTCGTTGCCAACCCGGTCCCGCGCCATCCTCCACACATATTATTGATCATGTCGTTCTGGCTGAGATCAATGGCGGGATCGATGTGGTGGTTCAAGGGGCGAACCACGTAAAAGTTAAAAGCCTGCGCGAGATCAGCCTCGTGAAGTTTATATCGCCAATTATCGATCTCAAGTCTAATGAAGGGCATTCTCGTTGGCGAGAGTGGTGCAGGTACCCACTCCATTTTCTGGTAAAACAAGCGAATGATACGCAGAGAGACATCAATAGGTGGAGGGGCGAGCAACATTTCTAAGTGCAGCGCTTCAATGACCTCGATCGAACGGGCGCATTCTGCGATGTGACGATATTTAGCAAGATCGAAGAAATTCTCCGTTTGGAATTGGCGATCGATATACACTTCATTGGGAATGCGCATAGGGTTGTTTGTGGGACGAGGTGGCCTGAAGATTGGTGGGCCAGGAGCTGCCATTTCGATCGGACGAGGAGAATAATAATGTGGAAGCTCGGCTCATATTGAAGGAGAATGTGGATGAAGGGGACCACGGGTGTCCCCATTATATAATCTGGAGGTCAATCGATTGAGAACGGTTGGTCTCCACACGTCGCGGGTATTTGAAACGACAATAGTCATACAGATGCGACGTGGCGTGATCCACTTATCCACGCTTAATGTCAATCGATTGAGAGGCACCTTTTCGCGAAAAGGAGCAACGGTTGGGTGCCTCGGGAATCGGCAGAGTAAATAGCAATCAAGTCAATTGATTGAGAGGTTGGTCTCAATCGATTGACATAGACGTGTCCAAAAAGTTTAGCCGCCATGACAAGATGTGTCGATTGGCGCTCCGATTTCTGAAAACTGGTCATGATATCGATGTGATGTCAATCGATTGAGGATGGATCCTCAATCGATTGGAAAAAGAGGGGGAAAGATGATGATAATGGACATCAATCGATTGATAGGGTAAGTGTCAATCGATTGAGTACAAAAAGGTCAATCGATTGACAGTCAATAGATTGAAAAAGACTCTCCTTAAAAAAAAATATACACTCAACTTAGAAAACACACTGGGTTGCCTCCCATAAAGCACTGAGTTTAAATGTCGACAGCTCAACCTCATTATCGTTCAATTGCTCGGGTCATTGAGGTACATCGCCTCAATTCTCAATTGGGTCATTGGCTCGATCATCTATTTGAGTCGTTGCCCATTCACTTTGAGAATTTGATTGTTCGTAAGGCTTTTGATTTCAATAGCCCCATGCACGGACGTAGAGACGACCTGGAATGGGCCTTCCCACCGCGATTTCAATTTCCCCGGATGAAGTTTTAGTCTGGAGTTGAACAGCCAAACTTTTTGCCCAATGTAAAAATCTTTCCGCAAAATTGACTGATTGTGCAACTTTTTGTATCTTTCCTTATACAACTTCGAATTCTCATACGCATCGTAGCGTAGCTCTTCTAATTCATTCAGCTGAAGGCGACGATGGGACCCTGCCTCTTTCATATCGAAATTAAATCGTTTGATGGCCCAGAATGCCTTATGCTCCAATTCCACTGGGAGGTGACATGCCTTTCCATAGACAATCCGAAACAGTGACATTCTAATCGGGGTCTTGAATGTCGTGCGATAAGCCCAAAGAGCATCAGATAGGCGATTCGACCAATCTCGTCTGTCTGGTCGCAGCGTCTTCTCTAAAACTCTTTTGATTTCCCGATTGGACACTTCCACCTGACCACTAGTTTGTGGGTGATACGGCGTTTCCACCTTGTGGGTGACCCCGTATTTCTTCATTAAAGTAGCAAAATGGCGATTGCAGAAGTGCGAACTGCCATCACTAATGATCGCCCGTGGAATCCCGAATCTGTTAAAGACATTTTCTTGCAAAAATTTTACCACAACCTTATGGTCATTCGAGCGGATTGCCACAGCTTCAATCCATTTGGAAACATAATCAACAACTACGAGAATATATGAATACCCGAACGACGGAGGGAAAGGACCCATGAAGTCGATCCCCCATACATCGAAATTTTCAACTATCAGAATTGGGTTTAGAGGCATCATATTTCGTCGTGAAATATTTTCAAGCTGTTAACATTTTTGGCATTCTTTATAAAATTTGGCAGTGTCTTGAAAGATGGAGGGCCAATAAAATCCGCCTTGAAGAATCTTGTGTGCGGTCTTTTATCCTCTAAAATGGCCTCCACATGCCCCAGCATGACAAAAGTTAATAACACTCAATTGTTCTTCTTCAGGCACACATTTCCTGATAACTTGATCTGAACAGAATTTAAAAAGTTGTGGCTCATCCCAAAAATAGTATTTTATTTGCGAGAAGAGCAGATTTTTATCATTTTTACTTCATTGGGTAGGGATTCTGCCAGTTACCAGATAATTCACAATATTAGAGAACCAAGGAACTTTTGTAGCGGCAGCACCTATTGCCATCAATTGTTCATGGATAGTTTCAGAGACCGATGATTCTTCAGGCAGAATTCTTGACAGATGATCGGCCACTACATTTTCGACACCCTTTTTATCTTTGATCTCAAAATTGAATTCTTGAAGAAGTAAAATACATCGGATCAACCTTGGTTTGGTGTCCTTCTTCGCTAGTAGATATTTCAATGCAGAGTGGTTTGAAAAGACCACTATTTTTTATTCGAGCAAATAGGAGCAGAATTTATCCAGAGCATACACCACGGCTAATAACTCCTTCTCAGTGGTGGTGTAATTTAACTTGGCATCAATCAATGTCTTACTGGCATAGTAGATCACATGAGGTACTTTGTTCACCCTCTGCCCTAAGACTGCTCCAATAGCATAATCAGATGCATCACACATGAGTTCAAACAGTATAGAATAATCCGGGGGTTGGATTATCGGTGCATTAGATAACAACTCACGCAATTTCAGAAATGCTTCCATGCAATCTTCATCAAAGTCAAAATAAACATCTTTTCCAAGCAGGTTGCACAATAGCTTGGCATCCTTGCTAAAATCCTTGATGAATCTTCGGTAAAATCCCGCAGGACCTAAAAATGATCGAATTTGTCGAACACTCTTCGATGGTGGCAAATTAGTGATTAAATCGACTTTTGCCTTGTCGACTTCGATTCCTTTCTTTGAAACAACATGTCCTAACACAATTCCTTGTTGCACCATGAAATGACTTTTCTCCCAGCTAAGAACAAGTTTTGATTCGACACATCATTGCAATACTTGTGTAAGGTATTGCAAACACAGTTAAAAGGATTTTTCGAAAACAGAAAAGTCATCCATGAAGACTTCGATGAATTTGTCAACCATATCCGAGAATATGGCCAACATGCATCTTTGAAAAGTGGCAGGTGCATTACACAAGCCAAAAGGCATTCTTCGATATGCAAACGTTCCGTATGGACACATGAACGTTGTCTTCTCTTGATCTGTAGGAAACACCGATACTTGATTGTAGCCTGAATATCCATCGAGAAAATAATAAAACTCCTGCCTTGCTAGCTTCTCGAGAATTTGATCTATGAATGGTAGGGGAAAATGATCTTTTCTCGTATCCGTGTTCAATTTCTGATAATTGATACAGACGCGCCACCCTGTAGTTTCGCGAGTGGGCACCAATTCTCCTTCAGTAGTTTCTTTCACAGTGATTCCAGACTTGTTCGAAACAATTTGAACTGGATTGACCCATGGACTATCAGAGATTGGATAGATGATTCCAGCATCGAGTAGTTTTATGCTTTCCTTTAAAATGACTTCTTGCATGTTTGGATTAAGTCGCCTTTGCGGTTCCCTCGATGGTTTACTATCATCTTCCAAATATATTTTGTGCATACATACCGATGGGTAAATCCCTTTTAGATCGGCTAAGGTCCATCCGATGGCTTCTTTATTTTCTTTCAGCACTTTCAGCAACTCATACTCTTGTTCTTCCGACAATGTCGATGAAATTATTACTGGCAACGTTTCTCGAGGTCTCAAAAACGCATACTTGAGTGACTCTGGCAGTTGCTTTAATTCCATAGCTGATGGCTGCTCAATCGATGGAGTCAGCGCACCCTTTACCTCGAGAGGTAACGGTTCTACCTTAGTCACAACTCACAACACTTATCCTCTTGACATGATGAACTTATCATTTCCTCTTCTGATTGTTTCCTTTCGGATCCTGTTTCCTCGTAGATGGCCAATAAAGCAGTTTCAAATTCTTCTTTGGTAAGCATTGACGGTAAAGCTTCATCCACTACGTCGTCCACCTGATCGATGTAGAAACAGTCAACTTCATCTTCATTGGAAAAATGGTTTATTGCATGAAAGATATTGAGTCTAACTTTCATGTTTCCAAAAGAAATATCCATGACTCTTGTTGATGCAGGTATTTGTGGTTGCGAGAAACGAACGCCCAAGAATGATTGGGACTTGATTGTTGGATTTAACTGGAGGTTCAATGTCCAACACAACAAAGTCCACTGGAAAAACAAATTTTTCTATTCCAACCAAAACGTCCTCGATTACACCCCTAGGTCTTCTTTCTGACCTATCAGCAAGTTGCAGTGTAACGATTGTGGGTTTCAATTCGCCAAGTCCTAATTTCTCGTATACTGAGTAGGGAATCAAATTGACACTGGCTCCCAAATCCAATAATGCCTTCCCAATTGGTTGCCCACCAATGACACATGGAACAGTAGGGACTCTAGGGTCCTTAAGTTTTCGTGAGGCATCCATTTTTCTTTTGCGAGTGCATAAATCTTTGAAAAATTTTACGTACTCGGGGACTTGCTTGATTGTCTCAAGTAATGGAAGGTTTATCTACACTTGTTTGAATGCTTCGAAGATTTCTTCTATTTTTGACGCTCCCTTCCCCATTCTAGATGGAGGTGTTAGGCACTCTGGGAATGGTGCCTTTGGGGTATAGGGATGAGATTCATTCTCTGATTCTTTTTCAGGGACTGGTTGGACAATTTGAGGATCTTCCTTCTCTTTTCCTTTATCTAGTCCATTGTCTTTTCTCGCTTCTTTTTCTCCTTCCTTGTGAGGCTCCATTGGCATTTTCACTTGATTATCAACAGCTCTCCCACTCCTCAGCACCGTAACAGCTTTCAACTGTTGACTGTTTGATGGTCCTTCATCAAATGATGCTTGGCCTCGAGGATTGTTGATGGGTTGGCTGGGAAGCCTACCTTCCTCTAGTTGACTCAATTGATTTGTCAGTTGGCTAAATTGATCTATCATCATCTGCTGAAAAGCTTGCATATTTCGCATAATCTTTTCCTCCAAATCAGAATCTTTCGAAACGGTGGCCTGAGATTGATTCAAATTCTGATTAAAATTCTAATTTTTTCGGTAATCAGAATTTGGATGATAATAAGGAGGGTTCTGTTGAAAATTAGAATTCTGCTGGAAATTAGAATTCTGTTGTAGACGAAAATTTTGTTGCCCACTCATTACATTGGATCTGAACTGCTGATTCACCTGTCCAGTTTGGTTTGATCCTCCCCATCCTAAGTTGGGGTGATTTTTTCATTCCGGATTATAGGTGTTTGAGTACATGTTCCTATCTTGTCGCTGATATGATTGAGTCAGATTCACCTACTCTTGAGGAGTAGGTTCATCAGGGAAAAATGACAAGGTAGTTGGGCAATCGTTAGCCATGTGACCTGGGTGGTCACAGATTGAACAGACAGTGGGATTGCTGGAACTTTTAGCTTGCTTAGTTGCAGCTAACAACATATTTATTTGCTTGGACAACATGTCAACCTTTGTTGAAAGATCTGAAGTGTTGTTATTGACATCAAATAGTCCATTTCTAGTCAACACACGTGACAACCCGGATTTCGGCACCCCGAAACCCGTGCCATCAGCACGATCATCTTGACCGTGCCCTTTAGTTAAGCACGGAACACTGGTATATCAAGCATCAAAAAGTATAATAACGAAATTGCAGAATTTAAATCTATATTAATCAACTCTCCAAAAGACAGTTCTACCCTCATGCCTCTGCATGAATGGAGAACCGATCCGAACCATCGATGATAGAAATCATCACGGATGGTTCGTCCCAAAAGAATAATCCCAACTCCTTATATACATGGTTTTAAACAAAATCAAGGCTTGGCATACCAAGCCGTACAAAATCTCTCTAAAAAGCCCTCAAAGTGGCACAACGGAGTCCTCTAGAAAAAGTCCTCAGGAGGTGGCTCCAACTCGCTCCCAATGAGGTCCCACTCACCGGTCAAGGTGTCTCCAAGCCTCTGAGGTGCTAGTAGTGGACTGCGACGATAGTCTATAGGGTGAGCTACATCCTAGCTCAATGGGGAATGCACGATTGAACATATAAATTATTACTCACATATATTCTATGATATGCCATGCATGATGTGTCTATGCAATTATTGATGAAAGCTTAAAAAGCATTTCGTTTATCTTGATTACTTATGTTTTCATTTACTCATGAATGATCTTAAAAAGGCCTAAAGCAAAACTTAAACTTTCAACTTAAGTAATCCCCGAGCAATATAGCATCGAGCCCGATGAGATACCCATCATCGCCATCTATATAGACAGCTTTTAACCGTATTCCCCGAATACAAATAGTACCCAAGCCCCTTTCCCTGGGATTGGTGGCGGGGTTTCACTTGTCTCAATCAACACCGGGTGTGCTTACTATGTCTGAATAAGCCTCACTTGGCCTACGGTTTCATGGCCATGGCCAGATCGGGTCACGCGGATATCTGCCGTATCGACCGTGGATATCCCGCCACGTCGGTGGGGTAACCTATCAAACCTCAAATAACAAAAATATATTGCCTTACATATAGTTATTCACCGTGTAAGTGTGCTATCTTATATCGTTAGGCCCTATCAAACATGATTCAATCCTTGGATACATCCACAGGATGTATCCATTTACCACATCACACACGATGCACTTATCTCTTTACTTCTTCATCCCCTGGGGATGGCTCATCATGATTACTCTTATGGATGTCACACACACACACTTTTCACAAATTCTTAAGAAATAAACATTTGAATTGAATTCTATATCACTACATACATGCTTTTGTAAAATAAAGTACATGTTCAAGGTGTTCCCTACCTCAAGTCTTCATTTGATCATTGCATCAAGGTCCCACGTGGCTCCTTGTGCACTAGTCCACACGTACCACCTATGGTACCACATAACAGGTGAAACACATCACAAAGGATGCAATAAAGAAGGTCTAAGACCCTCCAAGAATCTTAAAGTCAAACTCCAAGGTCAACATAAATTTTCTCAGTCGATTAATCGAACTCCAAAATCGATTAATTGAAAGTCAATATCGATTAATCGATTCTCAAATCGATTAATCGAGATTTTCATTCGATTAATCGAAATGAATTCGGTTAATCGAAATTCTCTGTTTCGCAAAGTCGATTCTCAATTCGAGTAGTCGAGTTTTCATTCGATTAATCGAATCCTAATTCGATTAATCGAAATTCTCAGTTTCACAAAGTCTATTCTCAATTCGAGTAGTCGAGTTTTCATTCGATTAATCGAATCCTAATTCGATTAATCGAAATTCTCAGTTTCGCAAAGTCAATTCTCGATTCGAGTAGTCGAGTTCCTAAAATCGATTAATCGATCCCAAATCGATTAATCGAAAACTAAAATTGATTAATCGAAATCCCATTTCGATTAGTCGATTTCCCTCAAGTCCTTTCCTCCAACCCCTGGGGTCCACTGGAGGTTCCCAGTCGATTAATCGATACCCAAATCGATCAATCGAAATCCCAGGTCGATTAATCGAACTCCAATTCGATTAATCGAAATCGGGGTCCTCTGACCTTTCAACTTCCTGGCCAATTTCGATTAATCGAAACCCAATTTCGATTAATCGAAATTGTCAGATTCAGCCCCTTTCGAGCTGTTCTTCTCAATCTTCTTCCATACTTTTTCCTCTATTTTTCTAAGCCATTATCCTATGATTCTAACCATTTTCAACTACAACTTAGCCTCTACGATCTATGTATTTTATTTACAAAAATTTTTACCTTGAATCAATCTCAAATTGATTTCAAATCAAATGGTTGGAAGGCTAGGGTTCCAGCTTTGCTTTTAGCGGATCCCTCGCGTCGAATCCGACATTTATTGCTCGAATCTCCCTTCCTCAACTAGCATTTACTCCTCTCTTTACTTCCCCTCTCTCACTCTTCTTTACTTCTCTCTCAACCACCAAAAACACACATTTAGGGTTATTAAACCCTTTTATCCCTTTCCTCACTTGTGTGTTGAACACCTACACCGTGATAGGTGTATGCGACTTCACATTTACAGCACACACCACGTGGGCATTCAATTTATCACATCCCATCCGTTCATCACACCTCATGCTAACTATTGGACTTTCATTTGGTCAAACCTATGATCGATCGGGCACGGATCCCGGGGTTATAGTTTAGCATGATTTTTCGGGCTATTACATACTCCCCACCTTGGGAATTTTCGTCCTCGAAAATAACCCAAGGCATGGCTGTCTGGGTCTCTACCCTCCCCCCACCCACACTCAGGTGAGGTGGTCTCGTTTACTTAGGCTCATTTAGGTATTTATCAATATAAGCATGGAAGTACTTTAAGAAAATGAAACAATGTACTCAAAATAAATTCGATTTCTATTAATATCAGAAAATGTTTACAAAGCGCCAATAAGTTGGCATACAAAATATACATGTACAGCACGGAGTCTGGTGTGCCGGATGACTGTGGTCATGTGGTGGAGACTGTAGTGGCCGAGTGGTCGGTCCGGGTCTGCAAGGCCTCGGTGTGGAGCGGATGTAGATGTGGAAGGAGCGGCCTGTAGTGGTGGGATGGAAGACGGTCCTCTGTGGAAGGCGGCAAGGCCCAGCCGTCCACTCTCCTCCGGGCGAGGTAGTGGTAGTCGGTAGGATAGATGTATGAGGTGTGAAATAGGAGGAAATCTATCCTCCGGTTCATCCTCGTTGTTGGCCTCCATACGGCCAACACGCCCTCGATGGAAGGATGGGCCAAGGCACGGCCAGTAGGAGGTGGGTGTGTGGGCGCGAGTGGGCGGTGTGGCGCTGGTGAGGTCATGTGTGGGAGGAACCCTCTCCACGGATGGCTCAAGGGGAATAGGGTGCCCCACCCACAGTGGGTCCCGCTGAGGTGGTGGGGGTGGTGGCGTGCCACGCTGGCCATGGCCGTGGAGCGGGACCCGAGCTGGTAGGGTCCGCTTGAGCAGATTAGAAGCTGGGTCCATGAAGACTTCAGAACGCTCTTCACACGATCCGTAGCCCTCACCTCGTGAGGCGAGATGTCGAGGAGGGCTCGTCGAGTAGCACTCCAACATGCTCGAGATGAGCCGAGCATACGGCATCTTCTCCTTGGGCGCATGTTGCCCTTCATCGCTTTTCCTTGATGTACTTCATCCCTTCCAGGGATGACTAAAGTAGCATCAAACCATCGCCCTGACGCATAAAGTGCATGTTGCACTTTGTCCACGCTTCGGTGTCGTCGCGCGATCGGGTAAAGGTTGCACTTTATCAATCGAGAGCATCCACATATAGTGTGGAAGGTCAACCCTCTTGATGGAGGAGGCAGGCCCTTTTACCATTGGTCATGCGGGTCATGACCTCCTCGAATCGAGGGTCCTCCTCAAAGGGTGGGAATAAGGTGGTCTCTGGAGTGAAATCGAGGTAACACTCGAGTACCTCACGGATGTGACGACGAGTGATCGCGTATAGACGAACCTCGACCTTGGTCACAATACAATCATCGGTAGGGGCATCGGTTAGCCCTTGGTAGAATCCCTAACCAATCTAGGGTAGTATGAACCCCGGATTGGTTTGAGAAGGAGGCCGACATTATTGAGGTAGCTCGAGCCCATTGGGTCTCGCACATCGGGATCGGTGAATAGGGTAGGGTCGATGACGTACACGACCTCAAAGGTCTTGGCGGCCCAGCATTCGTTTGGTTGTATTACATTAGTGGGTGGCGGGGGCACGGGTGTGGATCATGGAAGACTCACAGACGCTTCGTCGAACCGGAGGTGGTCTCCGGTGCCGACGGTGATGGAGTCCTCACCGGCGTTGGGGTAGGTGCTGGTGGTGCGGTGTTCTTACGCCTAACCGGCATCTTAGAAGTCGCCTTCCTCGATGATAATCCGGTTTTCGGGGGCATTTTGGGTGAAATAGAGCGCCTCTAGGGTGTTTAACTAACTCAAATTGAAAGAAAAGCGGAAATCTAGGGTTTACCTTAAGTTTCGAAGGCGGATTCGGAAGCGAATCAACGGAAGATCCAAACCCTAGACCACTCAGTTGGTTGGAGAAGAAGGAGAAGATGAAACGCCCAAAATCCCAAGCAAGAAAATTTTCGAATGGGAAATGAAATCCCCAATTTTATATATATAGGCCTCGGCTCGATTAATCGAAATTCTGTTTCGATTAATCGAAATTCAAAACTAGGTTAAGCCGCGTAAAATTGATTAATCGATTTCCCAAATCGATCAATCGAAAGTTAAATTCGATTAATCAAAAACATTTCGATTAATCGAAATCGCATCCGTTTAAAAAATTTAAGTTTTTGAGCTCACTGGCGCGAGCCAGTCGATTAATCGAAATCCATTTCGATTAATCGAAAATTCAAAATCGATTAATCGAAATTTACTTCGATTAATCGAAATCGTGTAGTAACTTCTATATTTCCAGAATTCATTAAGTATTCGATTAGTCGAAATCCATTTCGATTAATCGAAATTTCAAAATCGATTAATCGAAATTCACTTCGATTAATCGAAATCGTCTATCTGAATTCAATTTCTTCCAAGTCCCATAAGTAAATCGATTAATCGAGATTCCAGTTCGATTAATCGAAATCCAATATCGATTAATCGATTCTCAAAATTGATTAGTCGATCCCAAATCGATTAATCGAGATTCCAACTCGATCAATCGAAATTTGCCTTCTATGTATATTCTAACTCTCCTTTCAATTTCCAAATCGGTACATGCGGTCGACTAATCGAACAAAATCGATTAATCGAAATTCCAAATCGATTAATCGATTTGAAATTTGATTAATCGGTTTTGCCCAATTTCTGCAGAATTTCAATCTCTTTGTTTCTTTGATTTCTTTTGGTAGTTTATGACATCAAGTGGTTCATGGTTCCATAAAAATACATACACTTGGTCATATATACACAAGAAGGAAAATATTCCTTTAATCATACAATCGAGCAAAATTTTCATCGAATTACAAGGATCGTGAAGATTCTACGAACACGTTCGTGGTTTACATTGAATTCTCACGTCGTTGGAAACAAGGCTGGATATTGTTCTTTCACATCGGCCTCTCGTTCCCAAGTAGCCTCTTCTTTAGGATGGTTGTTCCACCGAACAAGCACTAAGGAATCACTTTAGTGCAGATGCTTGTTCTTTTCGATCCAAGATTTCCACGTTCCTCTATCATGCTCATGTCCTCACACATCTCTATAGGTTGCTTTCCTAATACATGAGACGGATCATTCACATTTCACGAGCATCGATATGTGGAAAACATTATGTACTCGATCAAACAGCGGTGGTAAACCAATGCGATATGCAACTTCACCTACTCATCCCAAAATTTCAAATGGTCCAACATAACGTGGACTTAACTTCCCTCTCTTGCCAAATCTCATTACACCTTTCATAGGTGATACTTTCACAAACACGTGTTTCGCCACCTTATAGTCGACACTAGTCCGCTTCATATCGGTGTAACTTTTCTCTACTCAGTCTTTTCAACCTTTCTCTGATAATTTGAACGACGGTAGCGTTATCTTCAAGTAGTTTTGGTCCTAACACAAACTTCTCACCTGTTTCCTCCCAATTTAGAGGTGACTTGCATCGTCGTCTATACAGAGCTTCATACGGTGCCATGCCAATGCTCGTTTGGAAACTGTTGTTATATGCGAACTCGAGCATCAGTAGATACTCATCCCAGTATCCTTGCATATCAAGCATGCAAGCCCTGAGCATGTCTTCTATTACTTGGTTCACTCGCTCTGTTTGCCCATCAGTTTGAGGATGGAAAGCTGAACTAAAGTCTAGTCGTATTTCCATTCCTTCTTGAAATTTCTTCCAAAACTTGGACGTATATAGTGGATCACGATCTGAAACTATGCTGCTTGGAATCCCATGTAATCTTACAATCTCCTTCATGTATAGATCTGCCAGTCTTCCTGCTGTATATGTAGTATTGTACGGCAAAAAGTGCGCTAATTTGGTTAATCGATCTACGACGACCCAAATGGCATTGTGTCTCTTGGCAGTACGGGGTAATCCAACAATGAAGTCCATTGAGATCGATTCCCACTTCCATTCTGGTATTGGTAAAGGTTGCAATAGTCCAGCAGGATGTCTATGATCAACCTTCACTTGTTGACAAGTCAAACACCGTGACGTGACTCTCGCCACGCCTTTGCTTCACCCTTCCACCAGTAGTTCTTTTTCAAATCTTGGTACATTTTGGTGCTACCAGGGTGGATAGCATAATTTGACTTATGGGCCTCATCAAGAATCGTTTGTCTTAGATCGGCATTGTCCGGAATGCAGAGACGGCCTTTAAACAACAAGGAACCATCTTCTTTCACTGAGAAGTCCGACCTGATGCCTTCACTCACGTCTTGATGAATCTTTATTAATGCGGATCTTTCATCTGTAGATCGTGGATATGCTCAAATATCACCGCTTTACCGATATGTTAGCCAAAAAGGATCCTGTCCTTTGACTCAATATTCGCATCATAGAATGCCAGGTCTTCCAAAAATTTCCATCGGTGCATTCCCAAAATCAAAGAAGCTAACTGAGCTGAACCTTTTCGACTCAATGCATCGGCTACTACATTCGCCTTGCCAGGATGGTATTGTATGGAGCAATCATAATCCTTGAGGAATTCCATCCACTACTGTTCTCATGTTGAGCTCCTTCGTAAAACAGTATCGGAGGCTCTTATGATCGGTGAAAATTTCAAAAGTCTCACCATACAAGTAATGTCTCCAAATCTTGGCAAAAATGATCACGCTGCCCAAGTCATGAGTCGGCTAATTTTCTCGTGTTCTTTTCAAATTGCCTTGATCCGTAAGCTATCACCTTCTTGTGTTGGTTGAGTACGCAACCAAGGCCATTGTATGACGCTGTCATCAGACACGGCGATCCTCCATCGCTCAAGAAATCGCTATATCGAGCCGAAGTGAGTCTCGTTTTGAGTTCTTGAAAACTCTTCTCGCATGCCTCACTCCACTCAAACCTTGAATCTTTTCGTGTCAGCTTTGTGAGAGGTCCCGATATCTTTGAAAACCCCTCAACGAAACGTCGATAATAGCCTGCTAAGCCCAGAAAACTTCGGACATCGGTCACTGTCTTTGGCTAATCCCATTTAACTACTGCTTCTATCTTTGCTGGATCTACAGTGACACCATGCTTTGAGACAACATGTCCCAAAAAGCTAACCTCTTCCAACCAAAATTCACACTTGCTGAGTTTGGCGTACAATTGGTGTTCACGTAGCGTCTGTAGAGCAATCCTCAAATGTTCTTTGTGTTCCGTCTTGGATTTGGAGTATATCATCAACAAACACTACGACGCAGGAGTCCAAGTGTGGTTTAAACACTCGGTTCATCAGATCCATAAACGACGCCGGAGCATTCGTCAATCCAAACGGCATCACAAGGAATTCATAGTGTCCATATCGTGTCCGGAAAGCTGTCTTCTGAATGTCCTCAGCTTTGACTCGCAACTGATGATACCCAGATCTCAGGTCGATTTGGAAAAATACCTTGCTCCTTGCAGTTGGTCAAATAGATCGTCAATTCTAGGTAAAGGGTAGCGGTTCTTCACAGTGAGTTTGTTCAATTGTCGATAGTCAATGCATAGCCGCATTGACCCATCCTTCTTCTTGACAAACAAGACCGGTGCTCCCCATGGAGACACGCTCGGTCTAACAAACCCCTTGTCCATAAGCTCTTGTAGTTGTTCCTTCAACTCCTTTAACTCAGCAGGAGCCATTCTATAAGGTGCTTTCGAAATAGGCTCCGTTCCTGGTGCTAAGTCAATGGCGAATTCTACTTCTCTTTCTGGAGGTAATCCAGGCAATTCCTCTGGAAACACGTCGGCGAAGTCTCGCACAACTGCTATCTCAGAAATGACGTTCTTTTCTTCCTTGTCCTCCTTTAAGAAAGCTAAGTATCCACTGCAACCCTTTCTGATCATCTTTTCGGCCCTTACTGCTGAGATCAAGCATGAGATGACGACCTCACTCCTTGAAACCGAAATGATCTTCTTGTGTTGGGTCTGAAAATGACTACCTTGTTCTTGCAATCGACGGTTGCACAATGCTGCGCCAACCAGTCCATGCCAAGGATCACGTCAAACCCTTGCATGTCTAACAGTATCAACTTTGCTTCCAATTCATGCACCTCTAAGTCTCGAATTGCTACAATGATGGATTTGCAAGCTAACTCCGTGTCTACTAACTCTCCAATCGGAATAGACACAGATAGGACGATATCCAACGTCTCTGGAACAATCTTCATCTTCTTGGTGAAACGTGGAGTGACGAATGAGTGGGTAGACCCTGGGTCTATCAACACTCGAGCGTCATATCCACCGAAGCATCCTTTTTCATATATGTTTAAAGTACCTATAGTATATATACATACATACAATAATTTACACATCAATTTACACTCTTAATTTACATACAGCTTTTTGTATTGAGAAAAGAATCTATACAATTTCTAATGCATGCTCCTTCTCTATCTAAAATTTTAATGAAATGAAAATTTTCTTTAATTTTAAAAGGGTCTCACCTTGGATGACGTCATGCACGTTCCCTGCTTCCTGAGCAGTGACTGCATAGGCTCTCCCCTGAACGATTGGTTTCCTTGCTTGAATTGGTCGTGGTGTCGCAAATCAAAACCGCTTTCTCTTATCCGCCCTGGGCAATCCTTGATCAAGTGGCCCACCTTGCCACATCGGAAACAACCCCTAGTTCCCGATCTACAGTCCACCATCCTATGAGGCTTGCCACACTTTGTGCAAGTCTCCCGAGGTGCAGAAGAAACAGTACGAGAACCCTGTGTGTTAGTGGCGCCAGTAGACATGGCAGGGCTCTCATAGCGAATAGGTCTCCCCGACGCAATATATGGAAACCTCTGTTGGTGTTGTTGTTCACGGACTTCAAACCCCTTGGAACTGTGGTCTCTGATTCTGGGCTACGAACCTCGGCTTTTTGTTCACCGGTTCGTAGGCCCCCGTTCTTCCTTGTTCATTTCCTCCCCTCTGCTGCTCCCTCTGTCTATATCGATTTGTATTCTCCTCTTCAGCCACTAGCGCTTTACTCATGACCTCTTCATAGGTCCTCAGTTGAAATGGAGCTACGCCTCCTCTAACCTCAGGCTTCAAACCTTGCTGAAACCTCTTGGACTTCATCACTTGAGCGACGTAATCCGAGCAAACGGGCAAGTCGTAGAAACTCTACCCCATATTCTCACCTCATCCTCCCTTGTACTAATCAGGAATTGTATTTCTAGTTGGTTCCTCACCACTTCGGAAATATTGTTTGTTGAACTCCTCAACAAATTCCTCCCAAGTCCACTCGGGTCTCTGAGCCCGAGTCAGTATCACGGACTTCCACCAAGGCCCACCTCCCCATCCAACATGTAACCTGCCCATCTCACACTCTTATCTTCCGTGCATGTCAAAGACGCTAAAGACTTTTTCCATCTCCATTAGCCAATTCTCGCCATTGTATCATTTGCCTAAAAATGAAGGAGGTCTCATCCTCCTAAACTCAGAAAGATGAGGGCACAAACGCAGTCCCTGTGGTGTAGGTGGCTGCTGTT
The DNA here is from genome assembly GCA_021018995.1 of Chloranthus sessilifolius. Taxonomy (NCBI): domain Eukaryota; kingdom Viridiplantae; phylum Streptophyta; class Magnoliopsida; order Chloranthales; family Chloranthaceae; genus Chloranthus; species Chloranthus sessilifolius. The sequence goes on from CM037586.1 coordinate 32,842,830, forward strand.
CTCTTGATGCATGAGCTGCAAAGGATGCGGCTTGTTGTGCCATGGCAGCTGCCATAGTCTCCATAGTGTGCATCATCCTTTGTCGCTCTTCTCTGTCCTCTTGTCTTTCTCTCAATCTTTCTTGTTCTCTTAGATCTTGATCTTGATGATCTCGATCTTCTTCATCCCGTTGTCTACTACTACTGCCCCCTGGGGCCTCAGTACCTCCTAAAGGCACTCTATTAGTAGGAGAGATGTAATCATCTCCACTACGTAGACTCCTCTGCTGGCCTCCCCTTGGTCGGCCTCTTCCTCTAGATGACATTTGCGGCTGCATTTGAAACTAAAGTTTCGTTAGCAGAAGCCCCTATGTTCTGACCAAAAAGATTATTGTCAGAATTGCTAAAAGAAATAGCTCTGATACCAACTGTGACAGCCCGGATTTCGGCACCCCGAAACCCGTGCCATCAGCACGATCATCTTGACCGTGCCCTTTAGCTAAGCACGGAACACTGGTATATCAAGCATCAAAAAGTATAATAACGAAATTGCGGAATTTAAATCTATATTAATCAACTCTCCAAAAGACAGTTCTACCCTCATGCCTCTGCATGAATGGAGAACCGATCCGAACCATCGATGATAGAAATCATCACGGATGGTTCGTCCCAAAAGAATAATCCCAACTCCTTATATACATGGTTTTAAACAAAATCAAGGCTTGACATACCAAGCCGTACAAAATCTCTCTAAAAAGCCCTCAAAGTGGCACAACGGAGTCTTCTAGAAGAAGTCCTTAGGAGGTGGCTCCAACTCGTCTCCGGCCGCAAGGTCCGACTCACCGGTCAAGACATCTCAAGCCTCGATATGCTAGTAGTGGACCTGCGACGTATAGTCTATAGGGTGAGCTACATCCTAGCTCAATAGGGAACAGACACAGTTGAACATATAAATTATTACTCACATATATTCTATGATATGCCATGCATGATGTGTCTATGCAATTATTGATGAAACAGTTAAAAAGCATTTCGTTTTACTGTTGATTACTTATGTTTTCATTTACTCATGAATGATGCTGAAAAGGCCTAAAGCAAAACTTAAACTTTCAACTTAAGTAATCCCCGAGCAATATAGCATCGAGCCCCGATGAGATACCCATCATCGTCATCTATATAGACAGTTTTAACCGTATTCCCTGGGAATACAAATAGTACCCAAGCCCCTTTCCCCTGGGGATTGGTGGCGGGGTTTCACTTGTCTCAACACCCCAGGGTGTGCTTACTATCTGGATAAGCCTCCTGACCTACGGTTTTGCTTGCCAGACGGTCACGGATATCCTGCCGTGTCAGTCGTGGATATCCCGCCACGTCGGTGGGGTAACCTATCAAACCTCAAATAACAAAAATATCGGTGCCTTACATATAGTTATTCACCGTGTAAGTGTGCTATCTTATATCAGTTACGCCCTATCAAACATGATTCAATCCTTGGATACATCCCTGGGATGTATCCATTTACTTGCATCACACCTGATGCTCTTATCTCTTTACTTCTTCATCCCCTGGGGATGGCTCATCATGATTACTCTTATGGATGTCACACACACACTTTTCACAAATTCTTAAGAAATAAATATTTGAATTGAATTCTATATCACTACATACATGCTCTTGTAAAATAAAGTACATGTTCAAGGTGTTCCCTACCTCAAGTCTTCATTTGATCATTGCATCAAGGTCCCACGTGGCTCCTTGTGCACTAGTCCACACGTACCTATGGTACCACATAATGTGAAACACATCACAAAGGATGCAATAAAGAAGGTCTAAGACCCTCCAAGAATCTTAAAGTCAAACTCCAAGGTCAACATAAATTTTCTCAGTCGATTAATCGAACTCCAAAATCGATTAATTGAAAGTCAATATCGATTAATCGATTCTCAAATCGATTAATCGAGATTTTCATTCGATTAATCGAAATGAATTCGATTAATCGAAATTCTCTGTTTCGCAAAGTCGATTCTCAATTCGAGTAGTCGAGTTTTCATTCGATTAATCGAATCCTAATTCGATTAATCGAAATTCTCAGTTTCGCAAAGTCTATTCTCAATTCGAGTAGTCGAGTTTTCATTCGATTAATCGAATCCAATTTCGATTATTCGAAATTCTCGCCAAAAAGTCGATTCTCGATTCGAGTAGTCGAGTTCCTAAAATCGATTAATCGATCCCAAATCGATTAATCGAAAACTGAAATCGATTAATCGAAATCCCATTTCGATTAGTCGATTTCCCTCAAGTCCTTTCCTCCAACCCCTGGGGTCCACTGGAGGTTCCCAGTCGATTAATCGATACCCAAATCGATCAATCGAAATCCCAGGTCGATTAATCGAACTCCAATTCGATTAATCGAAATCGGGGTCCTCTGACCTTTCAACTTCCTGGCCAATTTCGATTAATCGAAACCCAATTTCGATTAATCGAAATTGTCAGATTCAGCCCCTTTCGAGCTGTTCTTCTCAATCTTCTTCCATACTTTTTCCTCTATTTTTCTAAGCCATTATCCTATGATTCTAACCATTTTCAACTACAACTTAGCCTCTACGATCTATGTATTTTATTTACAAAATTTTTTACCTTGAATCAATCTCAAATTGATTTCAAATCAAATGGTTGGAAGGCTAGGGTTGCAGCTTTGCTTTTAGCGGATCCCTCGCGTCAAATCCGACATTTATTGCTCGAATCTCCCTTCCTCAACTAGCATTTACTCCTCTCTTTACTTCCTCTCTCTCTCTCTCTTCTTTACTTCTCTCTCAACCACCAAAAACACACATTTAGGGTTATTAAACCCTTTTATCCCTTTCCTCACTTGTGTGTTGAGCACCTACACCGCGATAGGTGTATGCGACTTCACATTTACAACACACACCACGTGGGCATTCAATTTATCACATCCCATCCGTTCATCACACCTCATGCTAACTATTGGACTTTCATTTGGTCAAACCTATGACCGATCGGGCACGAATCCCGAGGTTATAGTTTAGCGTAATTTTTTGGGCTATTACAACACATGTGATTTTACTGCCACATCCAAATTAGTTCACTCCATTGTCGCATTTTGGATTGAAGTTTGATATAACTTCTCAAACAATGCCCACAGCTCGTCAGCCTCTTTCGTGATACACGATCCTCCACAAGATGCATCAACCATGCGTTTCTCTTCGGGAATTAGTCCATTGTAAAAACTTTGGACCTGTTGCCACCTTAGCAGTTGATGATTTGGACAACTCTTAATCAATTCTTTAAAGCGTTCCCAACATTCATGAAATGTTTCTGTAGGTTGTTGGGAAAAGAACTAGATCTTCTGATGCAACTCAATGGTTTTGGTTATGGAAAAATATTTTTTAAGAAACTGACGGTGTAACTCTGCCCAACTCTGAATAGATTGTGGTTCTAAGGAGTAAAACCAAGTTTTTGCCTTATCTCTTAAAGAGAAAGGAAAGAATCGTAGCTTAGCTATCTCGTCGGTCACATTATGCACACGGAACATTTTACACACTGCAATGAACTCATTCAAATGAACATGTGGATTTTCGTTTAACAATCCATGATAAATTGGTAACATTTGAATCATTGCGGATTTGAATTCAAAATGGTTCCCTGGGATGGGGGCATGCATGATACTATCTTGATCCTCGTAAAAATCAGGATCATTATAATATTCCAATGTTCTTGGGCCCTCATCATGATTATTGTTCTCATTATTCCCATTATTAATCTTCTGATTATTTTCATTCCTTTGATCTGCCATAGTATCAGTATGATGATACTGATTCCTTTGGATTCTGCGATTCTCTCTTCAAGATCGTTCGATCTCAAGATTAAACGGTTGCAGATGTGGGTGATAAGAACGAGTAAAGCTCATATACCACACTCACAAAAAGGGTTGATGATTCCACAACAAACCACAAGTGTCAACTTCAATTGATTGAAGTAAAGCACACAACAAAATTTCCAACAAAGACTTTATCAGTCAATCGATTGAACCAGTGGTCTCAATTGATTGATATTCAAAAGTCAAACAGAATCAACACATAATTTTCAGCTAGAAAACAAGTAGCTGTGTTCGGGTCAATTGATTGACACAGATATGTCAATCGATTGAATTTTTTTTAATTTTTTATATTAACAATTAAATTCGAAAATTGAAATTTTAAAACTTAACACAATTCAAACAATCCTACAAAATCTTACCTAAAAGAGAAAAATAAAGAAAAAAATAAAAGATTCCTATAAATCCTAAAGCAAGAGTCCTACAAAGGTTACTAACTAGACTTTAGAAAATCCTAAAATATTTTCTAAAAGAAGAAAAAAAAATCTCTTACAAAATCTAAAATAAGAAGTCCTAAAAATCTCAACTTCCTAAAAGACTCCACAAAATCTTACCCAATGATATTAGAATAAAAGAAATCAGATTTTGCAATTTATAGATCAAAAGTGTTAATTCCAAATTTTAAAAGTCAAAATTTAAATCTTAAAATTCAATATTCGAAATTAACGATTCAGATTTCACACAAAACAGTCAATCGATTCAATACTGAAATCTCACAGAGCCCAATCGATCGATTGAGGGACATATATCGATCGATTGAGGGATATATATCAATCGATTGACTATCAAATATATGCACAAATCTCTTTCCGAAATAATCAAAATTTCGCCGAGATCCCTGGTAACGGCGCCAAAAACTTGGTATATTTTAATTTAAACCCTTGCAAGTGCACAAGATCTATTGTAGAATGGCAAGAACAGGGGTGTCGAACCCACATGGAAAACGTGAATTTTATCTAATTCTTTCAGAGACTTTAACACACCCAAGGAATTATGAAGGGAGAAATTCAATTTTTACCACACAAATACCAATGATTCTCAATACAATAAAAGAAAACTAATTAAACTAGGACGGAACAAATTATGATAAGGAGAAAATTAACAGTTTATGAATTGATCAAGGAGCTAGCTAACCATCGATTCGTAACTTTTCTACCATTCAGTCTCACAAATTCAATTTAAGTCAAAACACCATCATTTATTAGGAAAACAAATGAATCGAGAAGAACGCAACTATGAATCCGGCATACCCTATCTAAACACTATGACTCAGCCTATCATTGCGGTATTAATCATGTGAAAAGAATAGCATATCTCAAAGTCCTAAGTCACGACAATGATAATCAATCATTCCGCAACCTAGATCGGCCTGCAGGAACATATCTAGATGGAGTGCTTCTTTTACGGTCGTTGATAACCACGATTAATAACTGTAAACGAAGACTCGAAAATATTCAATCACGCACACACTTACAACAGAATGATTCAATGACAAAATCATGAAATCGTAGAAACAACAATAAAACAGTTACTTATCTCCGGTTCGCTTCCTCCTTGAACAAATTACTTTAGCCGCTCATCCTAGGTATACAAACCCGTTATAGATATGAAGATATCATGTTAATAATTCTATTTTATTTATCAAAAATCTCCTTACAATGCTCTTGTTCTCACGATTATCAACGAGAATTAAAATTAAAACCTAATACAATCTACTGAGAGCAAGAACCAAGAAGAAGCCTCTCTGAATAATGAAAAACAACATAAAATAAAAAGATCCCTTTCTAATGATTCGTAGCTTTCTTTATATAGGGCCGAGCAAACCCTATCCCTAATTCCCTCAATCGATTGAGAATCAAAACTCAGTCGATTGAGTTTTTATTCGGAAGTACAGTTGGACTTCTCTTCTCTTGTCAATCGATTGACACTTATCCCTCAATCGATTGACATCCAGGGTTAGATTCTCCCTCTCTTGGTGGATGTTGGGCTGCTTCACGGAGTTCTGTGCTTCTTTTGACCTTTTTTTCTATAGCCCATTTGTATCCTTTAATTACCCTCTTTTATGCTCTTCTACGATCCAACGGTCAGAAATACCTGTAATCATTAAAACCTCACAACAACCATCAGATGCTTTTATCGGACAGATAAGTATAAGGATTAAAGTGCGAAATATAGTCACATTTCGGCACTGATTAATATATATATATATATATATATATATATATATATATATATATATATATATATATATATATATAACCCTACCCTAGCGATGTAGAGTTTAGCCCTACACTAGTTGGGTTTCAAGTGGCACCTAATTCGAAGATTAGGTGTCAAGGCAATATGCATAAGATTGATTGGGTTTATCCCAAAATAGTTGAAAAAACATCATATCAAACATTTAAAAGTTGGGCAAAGTTGGAAAAAACTAATGATTCAGGTATGTATGGTGTATTCCAATATTTGGGCATATTTTGGAGTGCCAAAAGAATTTTTATTTTTTATATTTTTTCTAGATCACGTGTCACATGAAATGTCGATGTTTTTTCTGAATAGTGTTCCACGTGGCACGTGATCTCGACACTAGTGCAATATTCAAAATGTTGCATCACTAGTGCAGGGACCCTTTAAGATTTGTTATCCTAGAGGAGTTCAAAACCACCTCATAAGCAACCAATAATTTGATCGTGATCAAACTAGGTCAAATCTTATTAAATCCCCACAAAAGCCAATTGGTCAACGGAAGGAAAATCAGGGCAACTACTAGGGATACAAGTTCGGTGTACTGAACCGAACCCGAATTTTTCGGTGCTCAGTTCGGTACACTCCAAATTGAAGCTGAACCGAACCTATTCGGTTCAGTATGTTTTTTTTTTTTTTCCTGAAATCGAAATCGATTTGGTTTGGTTCGGTGTAAGTAAAATACTTACTTTTTTTATTTTTTTAATGTATTTTTTTTTTCAATTTTTTCAATTGTTTTCCGCTTACTCAACCTACCCCTCGGTTTTCGATTTCGAGCCACCCAAACCGAAATCGAATCTAATTGGGATTTGGTTTAGTTCGGTTTGAATCAATTTTCGGTGCGGTTTGGTTCGATTCTGGAGCCTCGATTTTCAATTCGGTTTCGGTGTTTGATTTAAAACTTACATCCCTAGCGACTACATAAGCTTGAGATGCATTGAAGGAATGGATCATGAGAGACTTTGAAATATGTACCTTATGAGGCTTTAAGGTTAGGTGCTTGAGAGGCATTAAAAATGTGTGCCTTGTGGGGCATTGAATGTGGGCTACATAAAGTTATGCATATTGGCTTGATATTATTATTATTGGGCCTTTTGAGGCTTTTGATTAGGTCTTTATAATATTACATATATTGACTCGATATTATTATTAGGTTTTTCTTTCAAATATTTTTCGATGAAACTTATTGGGCCTTTTTAGGCTTTCGATTTTGGGATATAAGCCTTACGAGGCTCTAGTGATTTAGACCTTTGAGGCTTTAGATACTTGGATCTTGCGAGATTTATGGTATGTAGACCTTGTGAAAGCTTTATGAAACTTGGGTCGTAATTGCTTTAATTGTTTGGGCCTTTTGAAGTTTTATGGATTTGGATAGTAGAGGCATTTGATGCTTGATGATATATAGCTAGTTTGAATTTTAGTTTTGATGATCATTTAACGTATGTTGAGCATGAATTTATAGATGTGTCCATATAATATCTTCAATAAATTATTTTAATTATTCATTTTGAATTTAAAAGGAATTTGATACACTACAAAAAATAAGATTATTTGTGATAATAAAATATTGCCACTATTAACAAAAAAATTCTCGCTCATACTCTTGTCGCTAATAGTCTTAATAGTTTTTTTTATTAATAGCGACAATTTTTTATTGTAAAAAACTGCTACTAATAATCTTATTTTTTGTGGTAATATTTGATTATATAAATTTATGTGAATTATATTTTCTATCATCAATTTGGAGTGCATTAGAGCGTTAATTGATAGATCTATCTGTACACCACTTTTGATATTTAATTTTGATCATTCTTTTCAAATTGTAGATGAATTTGGTCATTGATTGCACAAATTTATGTTAATTTATCCTCGGATCATTGATATGAGTGTGTCTTAATAGTGATTTACAAATTAATTTATACCATGTTCGGTATTTTATTTAACATCGTATGAATAATTTCTAAGAAAAATCTGGTAGCATATTTCCTTAGTTTAATATATTTTAAATAGGAAAATTTGCACTTTCGGCCCTATATGTTTGCGTATTTGCAGAAACGGCCCTATAGTTTCAATCCTTGCATAAATGGCCAGCTCCAAGCCTAGCCGCGTGCACGTCAGATATCTATATATATGCTTCTCTATGCAAGCATTGAATCTAGAATTTTTGTATCATTTTTTAACAATTTTTATCTCTCTTTGAAAGCGATTTTGAGATTCCACTAAAGATCGTATAACATAGAGAATACAACAGGCTAGGTAAGATATCGAGTACAATATCTTTTAAGTTATTGTTTTCCCAATTTCTCAAAACATTGTAGGTAGTCCAAGATATATAAGTTATCGTCCGATATCTTAAAAGAGGTTTTTTTTTTTAGTTTTTGGATTATGATTTACGTTAAAAGTCCATCCATCGGCTATATATCTTAGGATATCGAGCGATAACCTATGATTGACAAAAACTCTAAAGTTTTCATTCATTTAATTTTTTAATAATATTTTTAAACAATTGTAGCGCTAAGTCAAGTATAACTCTTTATAAACAATTAATTTTAATTTTAATTTTGTAAATATTGTAGGTTGAAATGGATGTTCCCCTTCTTTGCCATTTTGATTTCGTACGCGTGAGAGATAATACTTACAACGGAGGACATCGGAGGATTGTCACTGTCACGGAGAATATATCATTTGATGAGTTTATAGAGAAAATGTCAAAGTCAGTCGGACACGACCGGAAGAATATTCTATTACACTTACTGTTTCATTACGCATAGGGAATGAGCTTGTATTTGCCGAATTGTCTGACTCTGATGATCTTACAAACTTATTTAGAGCATATCGTATCGGTGATGGTGTTATAAATATTTATTACGAAAATCATTAGTCACTCGAGGCAGAAATTTTGCCGTCTTTAGAAACATTTCAACCGTTTAAGGAAACAAGCGAAGATGATCATGGTGTGGGAATGTAACATTTGATTGAAAATCAAGGAATACGGTATGAAAAGGAGAACATTGTTGCGATAATAGCCAGACGATGATAGAAATATAAATATAGGATTTCGCCTACAAGAACTTCCAGAGCAACCCTATTCGATACATTAGATGAGTGAAGGCGATGAAGATCAAGGATATTCTCATCAAATGAATCCGATGCATGATAAATCTCAGTTCAACTTCGATTCGGTAAATCAGTGGGAAACGTTTTTAGTCGGCCTTAGTCCATATCAATGGCCTTCCGAACAAATAGATTCGGAGCCAATGATAATCGAGCCTTCAACAGAACAACCTCTCATACATCAAACATTCCCGCATCGGCTAACATCAATCCAAACAACTGCACATCAACCAAGCGTACATCGTGGGCTCAATCCCAATCACGTAATAACCATCCAAATCGATGACGCGGTGATAGTGATCCCGAAAATAATGAAGCCCGCGTCTCCCACTTGGCGTGTTTATACTAATAGGGAATTGATCAACCTCGTGGACGAAGACTATCACAATGACTCGGAAGGGGAGTATATGGATTCGACGATGAGGAACTATGCACGAAGGGGAACGATTACCATTGGTCGGCGTTTAGAAATAAGAAATCATTTCAAAAGTTCTTAAAGAATTTGCGATGACAAATAATTTTCGATTAAACCAATAAAACCAGGTCCTCTTGAGTAATCATGAGGTGTGTTGAAGTAGGATGTGCTTGCGAATACATGCATCGAAATTAGTAGGCGAGACACGTTGTCGTGAAAACTTTCCACGGAACACACGTATGGAATGCCACTTTTGAAGCGGACGCCAATGTATGCGACATCGTGGATAGCTTCATTCGTTAGAGATAAACTATTAAAGGGTTTTGACGAGACTCGCTTCAATAATTTTTATATTGAAAAATCAGATAACAAAGAGGTTCTTGGAAAGCATGGAGAGGAAAAGAAATGGCGTTGAATGACATCCGAGGTAGCTGGAAGGAGCAATTTAAGATATTACCATATATGTTGTCAATTACAATGGGTCGATCCGCATATACGTAATCGAATTGTGTCTCGAGCTCGATAATGCATTTTAGATTCTTCGTGGCATTCTTGGACCTTAGATTCAAGCTTTCGTAATACTTTACGAAGAATAATTAGATGGAACGCATTGCGTGAACGATATAAGGGAGTGTTGTTAATAGCTATGGGGATAGGAATAGACATTTATTTCCTATAGCGTCGGTGTATACCGAAGAAAATGAAGACCATTGGACATGGTTTCTTGATCTATTAGGGAGACGTGTAATCGGTGAATTTGAAGAACAGTTTGTTTTGATATTAGACAGACAGAAAGGTTTGATGGAAGCAGTGGAAAAAGTTTTTCCTAATGCCTTTCACGCCATCTTGTATGCGACATTGGCTCTAAATCTGCTTTGATAAATATAATGATACAATCTCTAGACCGCTTTTACGGTTGTCGTCAGCATTTTCGAAGCAAAATTTAAAGAATTATGCGAAAAATAGAAGACGACGCTTGTAATGTACAAAATGGATTAAAGAAATTGGTGATCATTTCTGCACGCTTATTTCCAAGGGAGGCGTTATGATATGTTGACAACTAATATAGAAAGCATAAATAGTGTGTTGAAAATAGTCGGAGGAACCGATTGTGAGCATGTTAGAAACTATTCGACAAAAGTAGCGAATTTTATCTTCGTGCCGTCGGAGGAAGGAAATAAAATGACACATGTGTTAACACCATGGCGGGAAAAACACATAAAAAGAAATTCAGGATGGGCCCGTCGAAAAAACGTCATACCATATGGTCGTGATATATTTCAAGTTAAACGTGGTGATTACACTCACAGTGTCGATCTAGAATCGGGAACATGTACATGTAGACGTTGGGCTATTCTTGGATTACCATGTTCACATGCGATTACCGCATTATCGCGCCGAAACAGAGAAAGAGAGATCCCCCAATTTTGTGAACACTGGTTTACCAGTGACTTATTTAGGGAAACTTATAAAGAACACTTTGTCTCGACCGTTGACAAGCGCCAATGGACTTCGCAAATAAAAGACATTCAAGTTTTGCCTCCCCATAAAATACGACAAGCCGGCCGTCCGAAGAAAAGGAGAACAAGATCTAAAGGGGAAGTTCGACCACTACAATGTAAAAATTGTAACAAGTACGGTCATAATCGTCGCTCGTGTAAATTTGTTAATATTTGAAATTAACTTATATTACATCAAAGGTTGAGATTGAAAACAGATTTAGATTAGATTAGACCTAGTGGCAATCGAGCTTCCAAATGATCTCATTATAGAAGAGTATTTTTTTTTCTTTCAATATAAACAGATTAAACCTCAATAAAAGAGCGATCAACATCTACCAATTAATTAATATATTTTTTTGGAATTGTGATTAAAATATATTGTTGTGCTTCTTAATAAATCATTCATTCATTCAAACAGGATTTGAAGTTGCCAAATTCGCCCCTAATCTACTAGTGATTGGCATAAAGCCAAACCAAAGATATCAGGCTTCACAATTCAAAAAGGTATATCTTAAAACATCGGCCGATATTTTAAATCATCGACCGATATCTTAAATCATCGGCCGATGATTTAAATTATCGGCCGATGTTTTAAAATATCGGCCGATGATTTAAAATATCGGCCGATGATTTAAGATATCGTCCGATAACTTAAAATATCGAACGATGATTTAAGATATCGGCCAATAATTTAAATCATTGGCCGATAATTTAAGCTATCGTCCGATATCTTAAAATATCGTTCGATTACTTAAGATATCGGCCGATGACTTAAATTATCGGCCGATGATTTAAGATATCGGACGATGATTTAAGATATCAGCCGATGATATAAGTCATCGGCCTATTGGAATTGCTTCAAGAGAGGAAGGCTCCATTGATAAATCAGGCAAGGTGATACAAATAAGATAAATTGATAACAACGAAAATGAAAATTATACAACTTAATAAAAATTAATAAAATTAAATAATTTACAATTTCATCAAAAAATATCTTTACAAAACACTAAAATTTTTTACAGATATTAACTCTTCTTCCCAAACGTGCACATTCGATGTCCGATTTCGGCTCTAAATTGTTGCATATATTTATCGTCGAAATCAATAGGCTGCTGTTGGGAGAAGTATTCTATATACTTTAAAACATATACACCGCAATTCCAACCGTTTTGTTGGATCGGGAGAACGACACTGTTGAACGCCGATACCTTCCACTGTTGATCGAAAGCTGACTTCAAACCGATAGCGTAAAGAAGGCGCGGAAGGTGATTCAATAGACATTCTTTATGCGCTTCAAACCTTTTTGAGCACTCTCGGTCTGCTGGATCAATTAACTTAATTTCTCGATCAACTAATGAAATTATAGCCAACGCCCAATGGCTATGTTTTTGGCTATGCATCGGAAGATAAATCTACACATAAACGGAACCGAAATTTTAAATAATAAATTTTATTTAAAAGCCGTTAACGTTAAATAAAGCGAAGTTTAGTATTCAAAAACGTACCGTTCCACAATCGATTGCGTGAATTCCGTGGATATTATTTGTCAATAGTGGTTCCATCGGCTTTGAATTGTTACGAACATTCCATTCGTCACAATAGGCCTGCCACCTATCGAGGTCGCTGAGCGCAGCTATACCTTCATTATCGATATATTTTTCAAATTTTTTCTCGTCTGCCATAAACAAGGTCTGAAACAAGATAATTTAGTAAGTAAATAAATTAGAAGAAGTTAATCAAGAGTCGTGATTGAAAAGACAAATAAAAGAAACAAACGAGCTTCCAATAAATATTTGAAACCTTACGGTACGCAGGTTTAACCAAATTTTTTTCGGCATTGGTCAGTAAACATTGAATCGTTTATAACTTCAAGGACTCTCGGTATGCGCCGATGACTTCATTGTCGAGCCACAGCGCCCTTTGAGAACCTTCAAAAGAGCAACTGTGATCTCAACACCGCTGATAGTATTGACGATCACATTGTCCTCGTTCTCCGGCCGATTCCAAAAACTAAGCATATACTTTTGCTCCATTGATATTGCCTCATCCTCCTCCTCCTCTACAACCAATTTTAGTTTTTTTATTAATGCTTTAGTGGTCGGAAACTTTCTCTTCTTACGACATAAGTCATAACCTCTTGCTTCATTTTTGTAGATGATAGTTTCACTATAATTGTTTTTAGTGATGCCTCAGTGACTCACGAGAAGGTCAAGAGGAGCACCATCATCACCCACATCAACCAAGGGTTGTTTAGTAGGCCGAGGAGCGTGAGGTTTTGGGGCGTGGGTTTATTGGCTGAGATTTATTTGTGTTGAGGAGCGGGTTTTGGGGCGCTTGATTGTTGTCTAGGTGGATGAGCAGGGTTTTGGGGCACTTGATGGCTTGGTTGAGAGCAGATTGGTTTTGGGGCCGGTGATATTTTTGTTGAGGAGCAGTGGGGTTTGGGGCAGTAGACTGATGGCTTTGTTGATGAGTGGTGGGTTGAGGGACAGTTGATTGAGGGTAAGTGGGTGAAGGAACGAAGGTGTCAAAGAGCACAGAGGTTAAAATATTATCCTGCATAATTGCAAAAAAATATACATTACAAAAAAAAAAAAAAAAAAAAATTGCATTATCGACCGATAATTTAACTAATCGGTCGATAATTTAAATAGTCGACCGACTATTTAAATTATCGATCGATAATTTAAGTTATCGATCGATAATTTACATTATCGACCGATAATTTAAATAGTCGGTCGATAATGTAAATTATCGATCGATAATTTAAATTATCGACCGATAATGTAACTTATCGTCCGGTAATGTACATTATCGATCGACTATTTAAATTATCGGTCGATAATGTACATCGTCGGACAATAAGTTCCATCTTCGGACGACAAGCTAATTTTGCATTAAGTTGTAAAGAAATAATTTTGTTCTAAATTTGAAAAGTTTTGGTTTGATACCTTTCTTAAATGAGAGATGACCGCATCAACATCCTTCCGTATTGCTTTATTTTCTTCTTGTAAGGCCTTCTTATCTCTGCCTAGTTGTTCAATGGTGAGTGCTTGTCTTTAAAGTGTAAATGCACGCCGAATTCTTTTTTCATTTCTTTTACAACATGGCTGAGCGCCTTGTATTCTTTTCTTAGTCTACATTTTTGGTTAGGTGCGGTTGCCTAACCGGTCGCTTCTCTTGTTGGCTCGCCTAATTTTTGGTTTGCCCTTTGGTTGACGATAACGACTTCAAAATCATCGTTATCCGCTATAATCTTCGTCATCCTCATTGTCGTCATCTCGCTAATCGGCTTCTCTCTTTCTTCCTGGACGTGTTGGATGACTTGGGATATCATCATATTCATCTATATTTTCTTCGGAGTAAGGCTCTTCTCTTTCTTCGGTCTCTTCCTTCTTATTTTCTATTCTCTTCGAATCAAAAAGTATCGAACCCATTTATACTGTAATTCGTGCTTCTCAACTTCAAGCTCTATAATCACTTTAGACTTAAGAAAATTTTCTCTATATAAATTAGGATTACGGCTGAATTTCGGGCCTTCTCATTTCATTAGCCTTGGAAATGGTTCTTTAAGCCCAATAGGAGCGGTGGCGACTGCAGGAAAGTGCTCAAACGCCCAAATCTGTAAGGCGATAGTGCATCCATAGATATTATATTGCCCCTTTTCTGACCTTCTCGCCATTTCCCTCCTGCCACTCGCTTTTGATATACTATCTAATAAATTATTGTAAACTATCAGGCCCCACGGTAACTTGTTGAACTCTTCAATGTTATCTACTAATTCTAAGTACCGTGTATCTACTTCATGGTATGTGTCCGGAAGTAAAAAAGAACATACGAAAAATAATAATGACAGTTTCAAAAAATTATCGTTGGATAAATCAGCACTGTCAATAATTTCTTCAATACGAGATCTTTTCGCCGGCTTCCCCCGAAAGAATTTGTATCGAATAGTTGTTTCCTCTTTTACGGCAACCTTCTCAGACTCAGGTTCCGTCAACATGTTGAGGCCTAAAATCAAGGCTATATCAATCTGTTGCAGGAGTACATTGGTGTTCTTGACCTTGAAAATATTCTCTTCAACCCAAAAACTTAAAATAGCGTCAACCAAGTCTCCAACGAAACCTAATTTCTCATTCATCCTAAATAGATGACCGAATAATCTAATCATCTAATATTTTCTTTCTCTCTTCGTTACAGTGCATGTAAAATTTCCTAACACCAACTCCAGAACATTTTCCGATGGGCTTTAGAGTCATGGTCATTTTCAATAACTTAGTAGAAACTACAATATAAATAAAAAACAATTAATAAATAAAAGAAGTGATTTTGAAAAAACTACTAATCCCCTAACCTACCGATAACTTACCGATAACTTAAATTATCGACCGATAATCTAAGTTTTCGATCGATAATCTAAGTTATCGATCGATAATATAAGTTATCGACCGATAACTTAGATTATCGATCGATAACTTAGATTATCGATCTATAACTTAGATTATCGGTAAGTTATCGGATTAGGTGGAAAATATTGGGGATGACTAAATGTATTGAAATGTAAAAAAAATAAATTACCTGGAATTGTAATGTGACCTTTGTGACCTTTTACCGCTTTGTCGCCGCTCTCTTGTTTTTTTCAGAAAAGTTAAACTTAAAAGTAACAGTAACTAATGAAATGTAAAAGTAGCTTTTATACTCTCTGTTAAAGGGCGGTGAATTTTTTTTTTTTATATTATTTAAAATAGGTCCTTGCTGACGTGGAGCAGGCGGAGGCGGCTAGGCGTGGAGCTGGTCATTAATGCAACGGTTGAAACTATAGGGCCGTTTCTGCAAATACGCAAATATATAAGGCCGAAAGTGCAAATTTCCCTTTTAAATATTTAAAGAAGCATGCAAAGGGTTTCTATATTTCCGAAAACTGAATATATAAGTAAATATAACGCTTGGGTGTTGGAGGAGGTATTTGCATCGATTTCGCATGGTATCGTCTTTTCCTTCTTCTCCTTATTTTTTACACTTTTAAGAATTAAAAAAAAAAAAAAAAAAGACCTTCCAAACATAACCTAAATCTGGCATCTGTGGGTGATACATGCACCATAGAGATTCTTCTTTAAAATTTAGCCCAATTTTGTAAACTCGGTTTAATTAGCAATTCTTCTAAAACCCAAGCCGCTGGTCGACATCATTTAGTTGCATTGTTGTCTTCTATTTAGATATTCTACATATTCAATATGAATGTGTTGTTCCCTATTAAAAATAAAAAATAAAAAATAAAAAATAAATTGAGTTGTAGGAACTAGGAAGTCAACACATTCATATTGTAGAAGTACATTGCAGTGCACGTGTGTACATATGACTTTTAAGAGCATGAAAATATGTGGATATCTTAAGATGTACATACGTGGCTGCATAGCTGACAACAGCTAGGGCCTTTGGCTCTGCTGGTTATTGGAGTTTCAAACAAGTTTGTCTGTTTGTTTTTTATATGATTCAAAAAAGATAACTAAGGGTACTAGTAAATCTAACACCCTTCATCTTGTAACCTAAATGCCACCCACGTGGTTTGAACTGAAGTGACATAAAGCGAAGCATCCGATCCCCTATTAATTATGATTCTTATGATGCGCGATTTCCGACTGAGTACACACGGGGTGGGGGTTGTTGGTAAGTAAAGGTGTTTAGAAGCCGACCAATCTCCGTCCATCCATTTATTTATACATCCCAACAAATCAATTGTGTTTCCTTCTTGTTTGGTTGGAAATAGTAAAATTCGAATTTTGATCATCATCATTCATCAGATCGAATTCGAAAATCATTCTATAAAAAATATATAAGATCAGAAAAGATAGGTTGAGATCAGATCGGAGGAGGAGGATGAGCGGAAAAGCGGAAACTGGACAAGGGTCGAAGCAGAAGGAGAAGGAGAAAGCGAGGGTGAGTCGTACGTCCCTCATCCTTTGGCACGCTCACCAAGACGATGCCTCTGCCGTTCGTAAGCTTCTTGAGGAGGACTCCACACTCGTCTCCGCCATGGACTACGACAACAGAACTCCACTCCACGTCGCTTCCCTCCATGGATGGCTCGAAGTCGCCAAATGCCTACTCCAATTCGGAGCCGACGTCAACGCCCAAGATCGCTGGAAGAATACGGTTCTACTCTTTCTTTCTTTCCAACACTACCTAATCTATTTACTAAAGGTGTCACGCCCGGAAATCCAAAACACCACGAACTTCGGCAAACAAAACACATAATCTAATATTTCATTCATGATCACAAAAATAAGGGTACATCATTGTTACAATTCATTGTTCAACGTGAATACAATTACAATTTCAAAAGCCCTTACAACCAACACAAGATCTGATTAACTCCTTGGCTTTAATTTAGGAGGTCTTCCAACGTCTCTTCTTGAGAAGTCTGATGGTTAACTCTATCTGCCACTGAAACGTTAACAACGGGAGCGAGATAAACTCAACAAGTGGCCCCCTAATAATATCTAGTAACTAAATCTTAGTGAACAAGATGAGGGTAAATTCATTTATGAACATTCCTTAGATTTTAGCAGGAGGTATAGATATATATGTGCAATTCCACTATCCATTCTCAATACATTGCATGTGCAACTATCATCAAGCATGAATGAGATGCATGAATAAAGATCATGGGGTTTTTCTTTGAAAGGAAAACATAAGAAAATAACTTAATCTCAGCGGCTACACGTTTATAAGTGCAGGCTCTACTGCTATAGTATCGGATCCATGGTATAGCCACATGTGACCCCTTTGGACTTCACCTCCGTCCAGGTGGTCCTTACCACATCACATTACATATGTGAATCTCACACTTTACCGTGGCAGGTCGGTAGGCAATATTGATATACCTCATATGAGGAAATACTAACATGGACATTCATCCCAACCCATGCCTGCTCGATGGGGGATCCATAAAAGAAATATCATATACTTATATCGATGCACAACATATGCAGTGGTAAAATCATTTGCTCAATAATCGATGTCTTTTGAAAAGATGTAAATACTATGATCAATCCATTTTTCATAATTATTCCCTCATTCTACTGATTTATGATAAATCATGCGATAACTACGCTTGCTCATGTGCCTAAATATATGACATGCCATCAAGGAACCAACTACAATCACTTCATGTAGAATTTCAATTATCAGTAATAATTGCGTAGAGATAAAAGAAGAAGTCCTTACATGATTATTCGAGCATATTTATAATATCATCACCCAATAATGCCTCATAGATGTATAACACTATCTAAGGGTTTCAATTCATAATTATAGGGTTGTGCGTAATTGCATATATATACATTGTATTTACTTAGTACTAATTACTTGAACAAAATCGAGTGATAAGGGTAGGTCACTTGCCTTAGTGCGTGCTTCCTTGGTGATTGCGGTGAGGATGGTTGAAGCTCGGGTTGCTCAACGTGTTGCTTGCATGAGAACAAGGGTGTGTTAGTGCTAAGTGACGCCTTGCCAAAAGAGTTGTAAGACTACGTGAGATGTTGACTCGGTTTACGGGGAGGTTAGCCAATAGGGTTCCGACTATGATGGTTCAAGTTTCGGAATGAAAGGTGTGACTATGGGTTGACGCGATTGGAGTAGGGATGATCAAATCGTATCGTGACGCAAGTAGGTTGCAAAGAAAAAAGTAAGTGGACCAAAGCCATTTTCATTCCCCATAATATAAATATAAATATTTTTAGCAATTTTTAGGAATTTACACGAGATATAATTTACTGAAAATATAATTTAGTAAATAATAACTAATATTTGAGGCCGGGAGAGTATAAAAATCTGCTCTCTTAATTTAGATAATATTCTAATTCGTAATAAGTAAAATATATTTTATAGTAATGTGACTGTCATGAAAGTAGTAGATAATATATTTATATCATATTTTATAATCAAGTAGTGATTTTTAAAATATTCCCAACATCATATGGGTCATAGACCCTCATAGTTTTAATAGCAAAAATAAATAACAGATAGGTTTTTAAATGATAAATCTGGCATATATATACTTAAATATGTGTATACAGGTTTTATGCCTTATATATATATATATATATATATATATATATATATATATATATATATATATATATAAAACAGAAAACCAAACTAAATAAAAAGGCTTCACGGTTACGGGTTGGTGACTATCAGAGATGAAATGGGTCGCGGGTGGATTTGGCATGGAAGGAAGGCAAGGAAGATTGGTGGTGATGAAAGGGAAAAGCACAGGTGGAGAAAATGGGTTTCGTCGACGGATTCGCAATCGCCACGACGGGAATAACGCCGATCGAATAAATGATGGCGAATCGACGCGAGCGAACTGGTAACGATCAACCGTGCAAGCATCGAAAAGAGCGGCAACGATCGCTACGACGACCGTTGCCGGAGATCGAGCCGGCCACAAAAGAAAATAATAGATGAAGAGAGCAGAAGAAGAAGAAGGAGAAGGAGACCTTACCAGAGATTGAATAGTTGATGGAGAAGAAGGGGGTCGACTCCTATTTATAGCCAGAAAGGGGGAAGGAGGTGCCGTGAAGGGGCGTGGTACTGTGTGCAGGAGTCCATCGTCGAACGGCGCCGGACAACAGGGCCATGTTGAGCCCCATTCCTCCGTAGCGAAGTTCTTGCCTCATCGTCTAGTTTCGGCGGATGGGACAAGAGGGAAGAGATTTGGGTGTTAAGCAGTAAATAGGGGAAAGGTAATAAGGGTTTTAGGTTGCGTCTGGCTTGGGCCTAGTTCGGGGCAAGAGGTGGGTTAGGCCAGCCTGGTCTGGGTCCTCACAAAAGGATTCATGCTCATTTGCGACTCTAATTTAGCAACTTTTATTTGTGTTTTCTTATTTTTATGTATTGAGATTTAGAATAGAGAGTAATTAGGAATTCAGTAAATTGGTTGGAGGTCATTTAAAATTACAAGTTATCTAGGTTGGTTTGTTAGGACTATATATGTCTAAACGATGAATGAAATTAATAGAGAGAAACTTTAGTTCAATTTGTTT
The DNA here is from genome assembly GCA_021018995.1 of Chloranthus sessilifolius. Lineage (NCBI taxonomy): Eukaryota > Viridiplantae > Streptophyta > Magnoliopsida > Chloranthales > Chloranthaceae > Chloranthus > Chloranthus sessilifolius. Next base: position 32,863,025 of record CM037586.1, read on the forward strand.
CTTACGCAAAGAGATCACCCTTCCTCTCCAAGTGGGCAAAGATAGGGAGAATTCCCTATCATTGGTATCAGAGCCTTCTTCTTTGGCATTCCAAGGAAGTAATATCAGCCATGACAAATGGATCATCGCCAGCAGCTTCTCGAGGGATCTATGGGTCAGACCAACAATCGGTTGAATTTATTGTGGGTTAGACCAACAAACGGTTGAATTTATTGTAGCAAACAACAAAGCAAAATATTAGTAACCATTTCCTCAAGAAATTAGGGCTTCTTCTACGCCTTTTTTCTCCATCAACAATTAGTAATTCTTAACCAAAGCTACTTCATCTTTTTTTTTTTCCTTCTTGTTTGCTTCATAATTGAATTCCTGCAACTTCATAGCTATCAAACACCATGTCTTTCCATAAGCCAACTATTTCTCAGGCTGTGGGCTTGTTTCTATCTGAAGAAGCTAAGGAAACAACTGTGTTCAATGAAACAAAAGCCTCTATCATAATTCATGTGAAAGAAACGTGTCTATGGTTAGCGACAACAAGCCAAGGAGACCAAGTCACTATAGAGGGAAGAGAAATTCCCATTGAAGTGAAAATGTTTGATACGGATTTTATCTACTTTATGTATCCTGAGTTATCAAAGTGGCTCTTTAGGAGAATGGTTTACTCTATGGACGTTGTTCATCTGGTGGACGACCAATACCAAGCCTTAGAAGATGAGTTTGTTGCTTCCGCTTTGGAAGTGTCAAATAAGATTAGGGAGACAAGGTCTAAGAGCGTGGCTATCGTTGTGGAGATTAGGGTCAGGACGACCCGTGAATTAAATGAAGAAGAAATATATTTGGATCAGCTTCTAAGAGAATCGAGGGATGTCAATAAGGTGACGAGGGTACTCGCATGGAGATCATCGGTCAAAGCATTAGAGATGAAGACGTTGAGCAAGGATGATTGTGGAGAGGTGGCCACATGTGTGATCTGTCTAAATGAGTTCTCAGAAGGGATGGATGTTCGGAGCATGCCTTGTTCACATATTTTTCATCGGGAATGCATCGTGACATATTTTTCGGACAACATCTATCTACTAGATCAATTGCGCCGCCATACTATCGACTATGGGTTCTTAATATAAAGGAAGATTAGTAGTTCCCTAAAATCCAGGTTCGATTGGCGAACTCTTGCTTGAGTTTCATTCTACACCAGAGGGAGGATCATCTGGGGTGGTTCGCACATACAAAGACAGGCCCGGGCTTTCTGTTGGCCTAAGGTGAAGCATAGCATACAGGAATTCTGAGGGGCTGTGGCATTTTTCGAAGCAGCATGGCTGAAAATATATCACCACCTGGTTTACTTAAGCCTCTTCTAATTCCAGATGTAATTTGGTCCAACATTTCCCTCGACTTCATTGAAGGTTTCTCCATTTCTTGTGGCAAACGACAATTTTAATTGTCTACCGGTTTCCAAACTATACCCTTCTATTGGGCTTTCCCAATTCCCATCCGTACACCACATCATCTATTGCTCCGATTTGTACTCAAGAAATTGTCAGGCTGCATGTAATTCCTTTTTCATTGTCAGCGGCAAATATGAGATTTTTCTCAGCCAATTTTGTCAAGAGTTATTCTGGTTGCAAGGAACTACACTTAACATGAGCAGTGCATATCATCCTCAGTCAAATGGCAGACAGAAGTGGTAAACCGTTGCTTGGAGACATACCTCTAGTGTATTGTGGGTATGCAGCCGAAACAATGAATTAAATGGCTACCAGGGTCTGAGTTGTGGTATATCACCAACTTCAATGAATCGAGTCGCACGACTCCATTCCAGGCCTTCTATAGACTCACCCCTCCTAATATTGCTAGCTATTCAGAGCGGGGAACAATGGTGGGCCATTTAGAAGTTGAATTGTTTGATCATGACAAAATACTTTCATCGTCTAAAAGAGCACTTGGTTATTGCTCAAGCTTGCATGAAGCAACAGGGTGACAAGCATCACACGGAACGAGAATTTGAAGTTGGTGAATGGGTTTATCTTTGTTTACAGCCATACCATCAAGCAACTGTTGCTGTCCTAATATGAAGCGAGCTCCTAAACATTTTGGCCCATTTAAGATTATGAGACGAATTGGTCCTGTTGCCTATAAATAGGACCTTCCTACTTCTTTAAAGATCCACTCAGTCGTTCATGTTTCAGCCTCAAATCAAATACTGCCATTGACTGATGAGGGGTACTTGCAACCAGAACCAGCTGCTGTGTTGAATCGAAGAATTGTCAAGCAACACAATTTTGCTGTTACAGAATTTCTTATTCAATAGCAAGGGATGCCGAAAGAAGAGGCCACTTGGGAGCCCTGGTTGGAGCTGCAGACACACTTTTCAACATTCCAGCCATGAGGACATGGCATCGCATATTGGTGGGCATTGCTACATGTCTGGTCTGTTTACTCATCTGCTAAGGAATTCATGGTCAATTAGGAGTCTAATTTAGGAAGTTTGATTTATGTGGTATCTGAGTTTTATGTCCAGATTTAGAATAGGATAACTTAGGAATTTACTATTGTTGGTTGTTTAAAACTAGAAGTTATCTAGGTTGGTTTGGAATTCTCTTATGCATAGGATTTTGAATACCTATATATGTAGAAACAATGAATGAAATCATTAGACAGAAATTTTAATTCAATTTGTGTATTGTGTACAGACATCACCTTTTCTCTCAAAGTTGGCAGAGATAGGGAGAAATCCCTGTAAACCAGATGACTTCTCTCTCCCACCCAACTGATTTAGAGTTTGTAAACAAAGATTCTGCCTTGACCATGGCTAACTGATTTAAACCATTTTTCCGTTTCTAACCAAAGCTTCTGCTTTGATTGTGGTTGCCGTAGTTGTAAAACAAGTCTTTCTGTGTACCAACTTCTCCTGCATGTGTTTGTTTTGAAGTAAACAGTCATCAACCTACTTTTACTTTTATGAAGCTAGATTGAACCGGGAAAGGAAACCTGGGCTGGCAAAGGAAACCCCCTATGTACTTTGAAAATTTGAATATCTAACTTTGCCTTTTTATATTCCTTTATTCTCTTATAATAAAAGCTTGTGTGTTTTTACATCTTCTTCTTGGCTTTCTTTGAGGTGAATATCATGATTGATACTGTTGTGTACATTGGACTCAAATCTAATAATGTCGTATGTTTCAGTCATTCAAATCAATTCAAAATTACTGATCTATAATGTTGTTTGTTTGAATGTTCATAGCTTACTTTAAAAACAAATCATTATTGTTGAGCCCTCGATTTTATTTATCTCATTCATCTTGAGCTGTTGTATAAGCTAAACTAAAGTTTTCTCATGATAGCCCCTAGCCGATGCGGAAGGAGCCAAGAAGCATAACATGATCGAGCTGTTGAAATCATGTGGTGGCTTGTCTTTTGTAAGTGCTTTACATTCTGTCCACTTCTAATGCTTTCCATAATTACCGGTGGTATATGACTCATACGGTGATTTTTTAATTCAAATTGAAGATCATCTTTTTGACAGGATGTTTTCCATTGTTATAAATTCATATGTATGAGGTTATGACGTGCTTGTGGCTTCTTGACCCCTTCTTGCTGTGCAATCCACATTTAGATTGTATATATTCATCTTGGGGATGTCTAATTTTCGGGGAATAATCTGTCATATTCATTGATGACTATTAAAAAATAATTAACTATTCTTTGCAGTTACTTCTATTATGTATTCTTATTGTGTTTTACTTCTCGGTTTTCTTAAAAAATAGTTTTGAAGTATTATTGAAACTTAAATAGGGTGTGCTCCTTAATTTTTTTTTATTTGTTTGCTTAATGAAGATCAATTATATATTTATTTGATCAGCTTGATAGACATTAATTTATTCTTCCTTTATTCCTCTTTTATGAGAAATTTGTTGCCTTTTGAACTTAACTTGGTTTTGGTATTATGCCCACTCAACTGGTGGAATTATGGTTCCATTCTTAAGCTTAGCTTTTTAATACTGAAGAATGCAGAAGTACAATGATGCACAGAAATACAAAGATGTAGTACAACTTGGCTATTACCTTCGAATAAATAAACACTGTAACCGCAAAGGACCATTGTAGGTTTGAATACTTTTAGATAGTTTTAGCGTGCTCAACAACAATTACATATAGTTTGAAAACAATTATCGTTCTTTTAATTTCATTACTGATGGGGACGCCGAGTACGTGGACATTTGTTTTGGACCACATCGCTTCTACCGGCGTCAAAAGAAGCGGAGAGGGAGCCTAAGCATCCGGAGTACATCAGCTTCAAGGGAGAAACGAAGGCAAATGACAGCATCAGACGCATCTGGCGACGGACGTTCGTAGATTCAGCACGGACGCCGGAATTTAAGCCCCTCACTGTTTTGGTGGGACAGACGTTTGCTGTAACAACCCGAAATTTTCGACCAGAAAATACGTGAAAATTTCGGATCGCTACATCACAATTCATAATCTAAACACAGAAATTCTTTGGTATCGATTAGAGAGCAACTAATATAAATAAATTGACTGCACAAATATCCATAACTAAATCAATTTGCATTAATGTCCATAATGAAAGTAAAAAAAAAATTAAAAGTAAAACCACCGGTGACGGCCGTTCGTCACCCAAACAGTGGCACTTAATATCTCAAACCATAATAATAGTCCCAAGAGTTCTAAAAAAAACTATACCAAGTCTATATACTCAAAAGTATCTAAAGATAAAACTCCTCAGGTGGAAGATCTACTTCTTCTTCCGGTACAAAGTTGGAATTTTCTGAATCGGGATCTGGAACCACTTCTGTACCTGTGACACATAGTGTCGGGGTGAGCTAACCATCTAAGCTCAGTAGAAAAAGTTCAAGGCCAAAATTATATCTTATCCGATCAATGCATAGTTTGATGATAAATTCAAACGCAATTTAAATGACAAAATAGAATTCGGAAATATCATGGGTTCAAAAGCACATATGCTGAGTTTTAGTTTCATATGATATTCGATAGCATCGACTCTTAGGTTTCATGTGAGTATTCATTAAATCGTTTTATTATCAAATTCAGGTGTAGTCTTCTTAATTTATGATGACTTATAAAATATAACTTAAATATCACTAGCACAAAAATATAGCACTAGAGTCTCCAATTTCCGATGGGAATCCCCTCCTAACCATCGTCGTTCAATGAACAATTTTCTAAGTGCTCAAACCCCCGCGTTGTGAGGGATGCTTGTGCGGTTCAATGGGCCGTCGAAACGGTTCCAAAAATGCCGAAGCACAGGATTCGGTTCAAATTAATCTCTTTAAATCACATGTAGAGTTCTAATACATAGGTTCAATGATTCATAAAATAATTCTCATTCTAATCCAGATTCAATTTCAAAGGGCTCGATGTGCAATGGTTTAATGATTATAATCCATGCAAGTTACATATCAGTCAAAAGGATTCCAAATATTCCGTTGCAATGCAAAAGATATAATATTCAAAAATTCAATAATTAATGTATGTTATTTTCACTAATTCTAATGTTTAGATACCATACTATTCAACCAGTTCAAATTTAATTCTAATAATTATGGATCTGGTTTGAATACATCATTAAAGCCTATGATTTAAAGTCTAAAACATAATTTTGTATTGGAATTCCGCTACTTCGGGACCTAACGTCGCAAGGAGAATCAAGACAAATATGTGTGATTTATTGATGATTGTAGCAAGGTGAGTCGTTTTAAAATTCCACTAATTATGCGTCCGATTTCTTCTTCTCGTTGTTGCTCTAAATAAAAGAGATAAGGAGAGATGATAGAGAGATTTCGGGTGAGAGACGGTTGCTTGGCTGCTCGGATCGTAGAAGGTAAGAGGGAGACGTTTGAGGAACAAAGAGTTAAATAAGAAGTTGAGTTGCTGGTCTAGAGAGAAGGATTAGACGTTTTTGAATTTATTTTGGTTTAGCCGTATTAAGAGACAAGAGGTATGTAGAGAATTGGAAAGTCAACAAGCATAAAAATAGCAAGAGCTTTATGTTATTTAATTTAATTTAATAATAAAGAAGGGGAAGGAGAGTGGGGAAGTCGGCTGCATAAAAAGAAGAGTCCAAGAGGGGACTTGAGATTTGCTTGGTTTGAGTAGATTTTATTATCATTCTAGAGAAAGAGAGTGAAAGAAAGTTAAAGTTAGAGAGAGAAAAAGTGAAAGAGGCGTGTGAAGGTAATTAGCTTGGTGGAGGTTCATAAAAGACAAAAAAAAGGAAACCATAAAGGCATTATTAGGAAACTATAAAAGCATTATTATATATAGAGAGAGAGTGTTGTAAGTTGGAAAGTGACTTACATATAGAGAAACGTGGGCTATAAGCAAGTGACTTTATTTGGAAAGTCAATAACTATTTAACTAATAAAAGAACTAACACAATAAAGATAAAAAAAACAATAGTCCAAAAAGGACTTTAATACTTCCAAAGAGGAAATCAAGGGATCGGTTGGGTGCTTAGCATATATAAAAGACATGCCTTGTTGGAGAAGGTAGCTTAATTGAAAATCAACTATTAATTATTAAAAAGCAATACCATAAAAAAACAATAAACTAATAAAAGCATAGGCAATCTAACCTTGGGATTCGGGTGCTATCTTTGGTACCCGAATCCAAGTTAAATCTTTTTTTTATTATTTTTTATTCTTGTTTTTGTTTTATATGGTGTGAGTGTCAATAGGGTGTGGAGCACCCATATGAAGTTTGGTGCTCCCCCCTATCTAACACCATACTTTTGGAAGTTGGGTATTAGAATGGATAGTGCAAATTGGGATGGGTGCCCAAAACCAATCCGTCTCGGAACCCATATCTAATACCACACAAGCATATTGTTTCTTATTAATTATTATTATTATTATTTTGAATTTGGGTTACGGTCATATTTGGGTGCATTCGCCCAATTTAAATATGTGGGCTAGAGACCACGTCACAAATATCAAAAGTTTGACCAAAGTCAAACCGGTCAAAATAATTGTATTATCATCAACGGTCAACGAGTCAACGTTAGCGAAATCAGTATCGTTACATTCTCCCTTCCTTAAAAGAATTTTCGTCCTCAAAAATTTACGTACCTTATCCGAATAGGTGTGGATATTGGTCGCGAATTTCTGCTTCCCATTCCCAAGTGGCTTCAGTAGTTGAGTGATTTCGCCACCTGACCAGTACGAGCGGGATCTTCTTGGTACGTAAAATTTGCTCCTTATGGTCGAGTATTTGAATTAGTTCTTCGACTACCGTCATATCTTCTTTGAGCTCGACGGGCTGGTAGTCCAAAATGTGAGTCGGGTCTTTTACGTATTTCCTCAACATAGAAACGTGGATTACGTCGTGCATACTCGATAGCTGAGGTGGTAAAGCAATCCGATATGCAACTTCGCCGACTCGACCCAATATCTCAAATGGTCCGATGTAGCGTGGGCTCAGTTTGCCACGACTTTCGAATCGCATCACTCCCTTGGTGGGCGAGATTTTTACGAAGACGTTGTCTCCCACTTGTAAGGAAATGTGTTGTCTTAGTGATGCATATGGTTTATAGAGGAAAAGTAATAATTTCACTAAGTATACCTGAAATTCGGTACTTGTTCGTTTGAGGTCAGCATAGCTTTTCTGACGACTTTGGGCGACCCTTAATCTTTCCCGGATCAATCGAATAGCTTCGGTTGTGCTCTCAATAATCTCTGGGCCTACAATAAATTTCTCCCCGGTCTCTTCCCAATTGAGCGGAGATTTACATCTCCGGCCATAGAGTGCTTCACGGAGCCATTCCAATGCTAGCCTGGTAACTGTTATTGTAGGCGAACTCTATCAAAGACAGGTGTTTGTCCCATGACCCTTGAAAATCCAACATACAAGCTCGAAGCATGTCCTCGATAATCTGATTCACTCTTTCGGTCTGACCATCTGTTTGTGGGTGAAAAGCGGAACTGAAGTCCAGTCGTGTGCCCATTCCTTCTTGAAATCGTTGTCAGAACTTTGACGTATACATCGGATCTCTATCTGAGACGATGCTAGCAGGGATGCCGTGTAGTCTGACAATTTCCTTGAGGTATAACTCTACAAGTTGACTGGCTGTATACCTCGTGCTGTATGGTAGAAAATGGGCAGATTTGGTTAAGCAGTCAACTATCACCCAAATCGCATTATGTCCCTTCACAGTTCTAGGTAATCCAAGTATAAAATCCATGGATATAGCCTCCCATTTCCATTTAGGTATTGGTAAGGGCTGTAGCAAACCTGAGGGGTGTCGGTGATCAACCTTTACTTGTTGGCACACTAAACAAGTTGAGACATAGTTTGTTATATCTTTCTTCAATCCTCTCCACCAAAAGCTCTTCTTCAGATCCTGATACATCTTTGTACAGCCGGGATGGATGGCGTACATTGATTTATGTGCTTCTTCGAGAATAAGGCGTCGAAGGTCGGTATCTGATGGTACACATAATCGATCTCTGAATAGTAAGGAACCGTCCCCTCTGATGGAGAAATCTAGTTTATCCCCCTTGATTACACTCTGTCTGATTGCCATAAGTTCTTCATCAGTCATTTGGAGTTCTCAGATATTATCGAATATAGTTGGCTTGATGGTGATTTTAGCCAGTAATGCTCCTAATTCTTTAATCTCAAACTTCTTGTCATATAGTGATATATCCTCAAACAATCGCCATCTATGAATTTTTGTGATGAGGTTTGATAATTGAGCATATGACTTTCGGCTCAGAGCGTCAGCTACTACATTAGCTTTCCCGGGGTGGTACTGAATGGTACAATCATAATCCTTGAGAAAGTCTATCCACCTTTGTCTCATATTCAAATCCTTCTGAGTGAAGAGATATTTCAGGCTTTTGTGATCGGTAAGGATTTCGAATGTCTCGCTGTAGAGATAGTGCCTCTAAATCTTTAAGGCGAAAATAACTGCTGCCAATTCTAGGTCATGTGTAGGATAATTCTTTTCATGGTCTTTGAGTTGTCGAGAACCGTAAGCAATGACCTTATCGTGCTGATTTGATACACAACCCAAACCGCTATGTGATGCATCGCTAAATACTACGAAACCGCCACTGCCTGATGGTATAGCCAAAATTGGTGCAGAAGTTAGCTTGTCCTTGAGCTCTTGAAAGCTCTTTTCACAGCATCGTTCCATTGAAACTTCGTGGTCTTTCTTGTTAGCTGAGTTAGCGGTCTTGCAATTTTTGAGAAACCTTCAACAAATCTTCTATAATACCCGGCTAGACCCAAAAGCTTTGATTTGCCATCTTCGTTGTTCCATTTATAATGGCTTCAATTTTTGCTGGGTCAACTTTTATGCCTTCTTCGAATATAACATGCCCCAAGAAACTAACTTGTTCCAGCCAAAATTCACATTTGCTTAGCTTCGCATATAACCGATGATTGCGAAGTGTCTGAAGGGCGACACGTAGGTGATGTTCATGATCTTCTCTTGTCTTCGAATAGATGAGGATGTCATATACGAAGACAACTACACACTGGTCGAGATGCGGTTTGAACACTCTGTTCATAAGATCCATGAATGATGCTGGTGCATTTGTTAAACCGAATGGCATCACTAAGAATTCGTAGTGGCCATATCTCGTGCGAAAGGCGGTTTTCGACCATAAGGAGCAAATTTTATGTACCAAGAAGATCCCGCTCGTACTGGTCAGGTGGCGAAATCACTCAACTACTGAAGCCACTTGGGAACGGGAAGCAGAAATTCGCGACCAATATCCACACCTCTTCGGATAAGGTACGTAAATTTTCGAGGACGAAAATTCTTTTAAGGAGGGGAGAATGTAACGATACTGATTTCGCTAACGTTGACTCGTTGACCGTTGATGATAATACAATTATTTTGACCGGTTTGACTTTGGTCAAACTTTTGATATTTGTGACGTGGTCTCTAGCCCACATATTTAAATTGGGCAAATGCACCCAAATATGACCGTAACCCAAATTCAAAATAATAATAATAATAATAATAATAAATAAGAAACAATATGCTTGTGTGGTATTAGATATGGGTGCCGGGATGGATTGGTTTTAGGCACCCATCCCAATTTGCACTATCCATTCTAATACCCAACTTTCAAAAGTATGGTGTTAGATAGGTGGAGCACCAAACTTCATATGGGTGCTCCACACCTTATTGACACTCACACCATATAAAACAAAAACAAGAATGAAAAAAAAAAGAAGATTTAACTTGGATTCGGGTACCAAAGATAGCACCCGAATCCCAAGGTTAGATTGCCTATGCTTTTATTAGTTTATTGTTTTTTTATGGTATTGCTTTTTAATAATTAATAGTTGACTTTCAATTAAGCTACCTTCTCCAACAAGGCATGTCTTTTATATATGCTAAGCACCCAATCGATCCCTTGATTTCCTCTTTGGAAGTATTAAAGTCCTTTTTGGACTATTGTTTTTTTTTTATCTTTATTGTGTTAGTTCTTTTATTAGTTAAATAGTTATTGACTTTCCAAATAAAGCCACTTGCTTATACCCACGTTTCTCTATATGTAAGTCACTTTCCAACTTGCAACACTCTCTCTATATAATAATACTTTTATAGTTTCCTAATAATGCCTTTATGGTTTCCTTTTTTTTTGTCTTTTATGAACCTCCACCAAGCTAATTACCTTCACACGCCTCTTTCACTTGTTCTCTTTCTCTCTCTAACTTTAACTTTCTTTCACTCTCTTTCTCTAGAATAATAATAAAATCTACTCAAACCAAGCAAATCTCAAGTCCCCTCTTAGACTCTTCTTTTTATGCAGCCGACTTCCCCACTCTCCTTCCCCTTCTTTATTATTAAATTAAATAAAATAACATAAAGCTCTTGCTATTTTTATGCTTGTTGACTTTCCAATTTTCTACATACCTCTTGTCTCTTAATATGGCTAAACCAAAATAAATTCAAAAACGTCTAATCCTTCTCTCTAGACCAGCAACCCAACTTCTTATTTAACTCTTTCTTCCTTAAACGTCTCCCTCTTACCTTCTACGATCCGAGCAGCCAAGCAACCGTCTCTCACCCGAAATCTCTCTATCATCTCTCCTTATCTCTTTTATTTAGAGCGACGACAAGAAGAAATCGGACGCATAATTAGTGGAATTTTAAAACGACTCACCTTGCTACAATCATCAATAAATCACACATATTTGTCTCGATTCTCCTTGCGACGTTAGGACCCGAGGTAGGGGAATTTCAATACAAAATTATGTTTTAGACTTTAAATCATAGGCTTTAATGATGTATTCAAACCAGATCCATAATTATTAGAATTAAATTTGAACTGGTTGAATAGTATGGTATCTAAACATTAGAATTAGTGAAAATAACATGCATTAATTATTGAATTTTTGAATATTATATCTTTTGCATTGCAACGGAATATTTGGAATCCTTTTGACTGATATATAACTTGTATGGATTATAATCATTAAACCTTTGCACATCGAGCCCTTTGAAATTGAATCTGGATTAGAATGAGAATTATTTTATGAATCATTGAACTTATGTATTAGAACTCTATATGTGATTTAAAGAGATTAATTTGAACCGAATCCTGTGCTTCGGCACTTTTGGAACTGTTTCGACCGCCCATTGAACCGCACAAGCATCCCTCACAACGCAATTGACTTCCACCAGGGATCGACATCACTTTCCAAATAAAATGCGGCCCATCTCACATTTTCATCTTCCGTGCAAGTCATCACATCCAAAATTTTCTCCATCTGGTTGATCCAATCTTCTGCCGTTGCTGGATCAGCCTTGCCATAAAAACTAGGAGGTTTCATTCTTCTGAATTCTTGAAATTCGGTGGGGTGCTGTCTAGTGGCTAGTAGAGTAGTCTGTTGTGCCATTGTATTCGCCATAGTCTCCAGGGCTTGACTGACACGTGCATCGTTATTTCCTCCTCCCAACGGAGTGTCATTGGCACCTGTTGCAATTCTGACTCCGTTCAAGGAGCCATCAGTGTGAACAGTTCTTGGTCTACCCCGAGGTGCCATGATGATTTGTCACGATTGAACAAAAGTTTAATCAGGAGTGCTCGTGAAGGTCTAGTCTATGTTCTGACAGGATCTAAGGCCATAGCTCTGATACCAACTGTAACAACCCGAAATTTCCGACCAGAAAATACGTGAAAATTTCGGATCGCTAGATCACAATTCATAATCTAAACACAAAAATTCCTTGGTATCGATTAGAGAGCAACTAATATAAATAAATTGAATGCATAAATATCCATAACTAAATCAATTTGCATTAATGTCCATAACGAAAGTAAAAAAAAAAAATTAAAAGTAAAACCACCGGTGACGGCCGTTCGTCACCCAAACAGTGGCACATAATATCTCAAACCATACTAATAGTCCCAAGAGTTCTAAAAAAAACTATACCAAGTCTATATACTCAAAAGTATCTAAAGATAAAACTCCTCAGGTGGAAGATCTGCTTCTTTTTCCGGTACAAAGTTGGGATTTTCTGAATCGGGATCTGGAACCACTTCTGTACCTGTGACACATAGTGTCTGGGTGAGCTAACCATCTAAGCTCAGTAGAAAAAGTTCAAGGCCAAAATTGCATCTTATCCGATCAATGCATAGTTCGATGAAAAATTCAAATGCAATTTAAATGACAAAATAGAATTCGGAAATATCATGGGTTCAAAAGCACATATGCTGAGTTCTAGTTTCATATGATATTCGATAGCATCGACTCTTAGGTTTCATGTGAGTATTCATTAAATCGTTTCATTATCAAATTTCGGGTGTAGTCTGCTTAATTTATGATGACTTAAAAAATCTAACTTAAATATCACTAGCATAAAAATATAGTACTAGAGTCTCCAATTTCCGATGGGAATCTCCTCTTAACCATCGTCGTTCAATAAATAATTTTCTAAGTGCTTAAGCCCCTGCATTGTGAGGGATGCTTGTGCGGTTCAATGGGCCGTCGAAACGGTTCCAAAAGTGCTGAAACACAAGATTCGGTTCAAATTAATCTCTTTAAATCACATGTAGAGTTCTAATACATAGGTTCAATGATTCATAAAATAATTCTCATTCTAATCCAGATTCAATTTCAAAGGGCTCGATGTGCAAAGGTTTAATGATTATAATCCATACAAGTTATATATCAGTCAAAAGGATTTCTAATATTCCGTTGCAATGCAAAAGATATAATATTCAAAAATTCAATAATTAATGCATGTTATTTTCACTAATTCTAATGTTTAGATACCATACTATTCAACCAGTTCAAATTTAATTCTAATAATTATGGATCTGGTTCGAATACATCATTAAAGCCTATGATTTAAAGTCTAAAACATAATTTTGTATTGAAATTCCCCTACCTCGGGTCCTAACGTCGCAAGGAGAATCGAGACAAATATGTGTGATTTATTGATGATTGTAGCAAGGTGAGTCGTTTTAAAATTCCACTAATTATGCGTCCGATTTCTTCTTTTCGTCGTCGCTCTAAATAAAAGAGATAAGGAGAGATGATAGAGAGATTTCGGGTGAGAGACGGTTGCTTGGCTGCTCGGATCATAGAAGGTAAGAGGGAGACGTTTGAGGAAGAAAGAATTAAATAAGAAGTTGGGTTGCTGGTCTAGAGAGAAGGATTAGACGTTTTTGAATTTATTTTGGTTTAGCCATATTAAGAGACAAGAGGTATGTAGAGAATTGGAAAGTCAACAAGCATAAAAATAGCAAGAGCTTTATGTTATTTTATTTAATTTAATAATAAAGAAGGGGAAGGAGAGTGGGGAAGTCGGCTGCATAAAAAGAAGAGTCCAAGAGGGGACTTGAGATTTGCTTGGTTTGAGTACATTTTATTATTATTCTAGAGAAAGAGAGTGAAAGAAAGTTAAAATTAGAGAGAGAAAGAGAAAAAGTGAAAGAGGCGTGTGAAGGTAATTAGCTTGGTGGAGGTTCATAAAAGACCAAAAAAAAGGAAACCATAAAGTCATTATTAGGAAATTATAAAAGCATTATTATATATATATATAGAGAGAGAGAGCGAGTGTAGCAGTTGGAAAGTGACTTACATATAGAGAAACGTGGGCTATAAGCAAGTGGCTTTATTTGGAAAGTCAATAACTATTTAACTAATAAAAAAACTAACACAATAAAGATAAAACAATAGTCCAAAAAGGACTTTAATACTTCCAAAGAGGAAATCAAGGGATCGGTTGGGTGCTTAGCATATATAAAAGACATGCCTTGTTGGAGAAGGTAGCTTAATTGAAAGTCAACTATTAATTATTAAAAAGCAATACCATAAAAAAACAATAAACTAATAAAAGCATAGGCAATCTAACCTTGGGATTCGGGTTCTATCTTTGGTACCCGAATCCAAGTTAAATCTTTTTTTTTTTTTTTTTTTTTCATTCTTGTTTTTGTTTTATATGGTGAGTGTCAATAGGGTGTGGAGCACCCATATGAAGTTTGGTGCTCCCCCCTATCTAACACCATACTTTTGGAAGTTGGGTATTAGAATGGATAGTGCAAATTGGGATGGGTGCCCAAAACCAATCCGTCCCAGCACCCATATCTAATACCACACAAGCGTATTGTTTCTTTTTTATTATTATTAGTATTATTTTTTTGAATTTTGGTTACGGTCATATTTGGGTGCATTCGCCCAAGTTAAAGACCACGTCACAAATATCAAAAGTTTGACTAAAGTCAAATCGGTCAAAATAATTGTATTATCATCAACGGTCAATGAGTCAACGTTAACGAAATCAGTATCGTTGCATTTGCAGTGCCCCACGGATGTCCGTGGTTCTGAGTCTGTAGGTCACGGACGCCTGTGACCTCCAGGATGGACGTCCGTGAATATCTTGCCGCCAGCGACGGGATTTCGTTATTTTATGCGAAAATTGACTTTTTAGTCTTTTATTTTGATTAAGACTTTATTTCGAATTTTAATTATTGGTGGCCTATATAGAGGCTTGTAAACACTTTTTAGTTAGTAATTGAATATTTTGAATGCTTTATGCTTGAATATTCTTCTTCTCGAGATGGGTTTGGTGTGAGGCCAAGGGAGCGATTCCCAAACCGTTATCTTTTGGTATCTATTTTCCTTTTGATCTTTTGATTTCTCTGCTATATATTCATCTTTGTTTCTCTTGATCTTTTACCTTTCTGAACCCTAAATCAACAGAGCCAAAAACCCTTTCTAAACCATAAACCTAAACCAAACCATAAGCCTATTACAAAACCATAAAGCTATTTCCACAGCCCTAGTTTGAGCCTGTGAATCCACAATGAATCGAAGACGAATGCCCAAGCCTGAAAAAAGCTAGAGTTCCATCTCTAGGCCCAATCCCGCCTCAAATCTAACGGGACTTGCGCATCGGACTGGACCTAGCCGAATCTCGCGTGATCTACCCATCAAAATTCTTCAAATCCTAAGGTATTTAAGATAATTTTGCGATTAAACTTGAATTAATTTATATAATTTCGACAAAATTGTATAAAAATCATATTCACGCATTATAGGGTTACTGTCCCGTGTCAGTTTTGATATCAGAGCCCTTGGTTTTCTAGGTTAGGGCATCTTTGCTTGTCATATTTATTTGATTGCATTATTTTTTCTTTAGTGAGTCCATATTACATTTCATATTAGAACCTTAATCGACCTTTGTGATCACTATGGCTTCGAATGAGGTTCTCGATACTCTTAGAGCTATGTGAGAAGAATGTGCGATTAATGCACAACTAAATACCATAGAGCAGACCCAAACATCCCTAGGAGTTGGTAATGATAGATTGCATGATCGAATCAACCAACTGGAAGCGATTGGTGAACTTGAGGATCAACACCAAGGGCATCATGGTCGCCAAGGTAATTGGAATCAGAATCGTACGAATCCTCGTAGAGATGACAACGATCCTGAAATTCAACTCCTTAAGAATGTCCGAGTTGAGATTCTGACTTTCGATGGTAGAATGGACCCTACTGTCATCCTTGATTGGCTTTCTGACATGGACCAACACTTTGATTGGTATAACATGAATGACGACCGTTGTCTCAGACTCGCTAAAATGAAATTGGTTGGTCAAGCTCGACTTTTCTGGCTCAATGTCGAGTGCATTAGGGTGAATGCGGGTTGTCCTCCTATTACCCGTTGGGACGACATGAAGGAGCAACTTACTGAGAAGTATGTTCCTTTATCATACCACCAACGCCTCCTCGACCAGTGGCAAAATTTACGTTAAGGTGGTATGCCCGTGACTGATTACATTACCAAATTCGAAGAATTCATGATGAGGGCCAAAGTATCGGAAGACCCTGAAATCACCCTCTTTAGATTTTGCACCGGATTGTGACTTGATTTGCAAAAATAGTTGATTTCTCACCCCGTGGAAGCTTTTGAAAGATGTTATGCCATTGTGCAAGATCTTGAACGATATTTGAAAACCTCGGTGGTGAAGAGAACCGAGCTACAATATAGTGGTCAACGCTCTGGTGAAGGATGATTTAATCCTCCTCCCAAGCCTACACAATCTGTCCCTTCCAATACGAGGTTTGAAAGGGGAAAAGGTGTAGTTGGAGAATCCTCAAGGCGCAGCTCTTTAGTAAAGTGCTATAAATGTCATGGGATGAAACGCATTGCCACCCAATGCCCTACAAAAGACCCCCAAAGGAATCTCCTCATCGAGGGAGAGGAAGATGAAGGAGATATAACAGTTGAAGAAGAAGTGTGAGCCGGACAACACACCAGTGATGAGGAGGGTGATGCTATTGGTTGTGAGGTGTGCCCTTGCACAACCTCAACGGGATGAAAATGATGACTGGCGAAGGGAGAACATCTTCCACACCTTTGTCAGGTTTGGTGAAAAGAGTTGTAAGGTCATCGTGGACAGCGGTTGTTGCACTAATGTAGTATCAACTCCTGCCATACGCCGCTTGGGGCTTACACCCGAAGCTCACCCGAGACCTTATAAGGTCGCATGGGTTGACTCTTCACCCATTCCCGTGTCTAAAAGGTGTCGTGTACAATTCAGTTAGGTTCTTATTCAGACACCTTATGGTGTGATGTGGTGCCGATGGATGTGGGCCATATCATTTTGGGAAGGCCATGGCTCTACGACATGAACATGACTCTTTTTGGTCGATCAAACATATACACGTTCATGCATAAGGGCAAGAAGATTACTTTACACCCTTTGCCTCCTAAAACGCCATCAACCAACAAAGTCGATAAGAAGGGCGAGTATTTTAAATCTATCAATATTGTGAGCCCTTCAGAATTCGAGAAAGCGTCGTTAGATGAGAGTGTGGTGTACGTAGTCGTCACCTTTGAGAGTGCTCCCAAGTCAGTGAGCGAGTGTCCCAAGGAGGTTGAGCCGATCCTGAAAGAGTTTAAAGATGTCTTCCCTGAAGACTTACCAAACGAACTCCCTCCCCTGCGTGATATCCAATACACAATAGACTTGGTTCTCGGATCTACCTTACCGAACCTACCCCACTACAGGTTGAATTTGGTTGAGCACATCGAGTTGACTCAGCAAGTCAACGAGCTCCTTCAGAAAGGGTTCATACAAGAGAGCATGAGACCGTGTGCTGTACCTGCCCTACTCACTCCTAAGAAAGATGGTACATGGCGCATCTGTGTGGATAGCCATGCAATCAATAAGATTACGGTTAATTATCGGTTTCCCATACCAAGGCTCGATGACATGCTCGATATAATGGCCGGTGCCATTATCTTTTCAAAGATCGACCTTAAGATTGACTACCATCAAGTTCGAATCCGCCCCGGTGATAAGTGGAAAACCGCCTTTAAGACTAAAAATGGTCTTTATGAGTGGAGGGTCATACCATTTGGGCTTTCTAACGCCCCGAGTACTTTCATGAGACTCATGACCCAAGTGTTGAGGCCGTTTCTGGGCAAATTCCTTGTGTATTTCGATGACATTTTGACTTATAGTCATGACAAGGAACAACACTTGAACCATCTTAGGCTGGTTTGTGAGACCCTAAAGGGCGAGAAGTTTTTTGCAAAAAACAGGAAGTGCATCTTCATGCAACGTTCCGTTTTCTTCTTGGGATTTATTATTAAGGCTGATGGAATGGTCGCAAACCCCGAAAAGGTTAAAGCCATTGTGGAGTGGCCCGAACCTAAGACTTTGCACGATGTCCGCAGCTTCCATGGCTTGGCTATTTCTATTGTTGTTTCATCGGAAGCTTTAGTACCATTATGGCTCCAATTATTGATTGCATGAAAAAAGGGGACTTTAAATGGGGCAAAGCGGCGATAAAAGCCTTTGCTGAGATCAAACAACGGATGAGTAGTGCACTCGTCATGCGCTTGCCGGACTTTTCCAAAGTCTTCGAAGTTGCATGCGACGCATCGGGTGTAGGTATAGGAGGAGTGCTTAGCCAAGAGGGTCACCCAGTGGCCTATTTTAGTGAAAAACTTAATGAGGGGAAGCAAAAATACTCCACCTATGACAAGGAGTTCTATGCGGATGTCCGATCTCTTTGGTATTGAAAGCATTATCTTAGATTGCAGGAATTTGTGCTGTTCTCTGACCATGAAGCCTTACGCTTCCTTGCTTTACAGAAGAAGTTGAACCCGAGGCACGCGAAGTGGGTCGAGTACCTCCAAGGGTTCACTTTCGTGTTAAAGCATAAGGCCGGTGCTGAAAATAGGGCCGCTGATGCGCTTAGTCGTCGGGTGGCGACTTTACACTCTATGAGCATCGAGGTCGACGGGTTCGAAAGGTTAAAGGATGAGTACCCTGAGTGCCCAGATTTTGGGGTAGAGTACATTGCTCTCCTTAGTGACCCGACCAGCACACACTTCGTGTATATCATCCAGGATGGGTACTTGTTTAAAGGCAATCGCCTTTGTATCCCTCATACTTCATTGCGTGACTTTTTTATTTAGGAGTTACATGCTGGAGGGATGGCCGGACATTTCGGGTATAATAAAACTGTTGCGCTCGTAGAGGATAGGTTCTTTTGGCCTAGCCTTATGAGAGACGTCGCTCGGGTCGTCAAACATTGTTGTACTTGCCAAGTATTAGAACAAACAAAATAAAATACCGGCTTGTACACCCCGTTACCTGTGCCACATACCGTGGCAAGACCTCTCAATAGACTTCGTGCTTGAACTTCCCAAAACCCCAAGGAAGCATGATTCCATCTTTGTCATAGTGGACCGATTTTTCAAGATGGCCCACTTCATTCCTTGTTCCAAAACCTTCGATGCATCTTATATAGCTAAATTATTTTTCGCGGAGGTAATACGCCTTCATGGATTGCCCAAAACCATTGTGTCTGATAGGGATGCCAAATTCACTAGCTATTTTTGGAAGACCCTTTGGCACATGATGGGCATAATGCTTCAATTTTCGACGGCTTATCACCCCCAAACGGATGGCCAAATCGAGACCACCAATAGGAGTCTTGGGAATCTCCTTCGTAGTCTTTTCGGTGATCGTGTTAAGACCTGGGATACCATTTTGCCCACAACTGAGTTTACTTATAATAATTATGTCAATAGGTCCATAAGCATGAGTCCTTTTGAGGTAGTACATGGTCATAGGCCTAGGACCCCATTAGATTTGATCCCATGTCTGCATCCCATAGAGTGCCAGAGTTTGCCGATGCATTTGCACAACACATACATAACTTGCATGCTGAAATTAGACAAAAGATTACTTCAAACAACAATCAATATAAATTATCTGCAGATGCTCACAGGCATTTAAAGAATATCACGTGGGAGATTATGTGATGGTTCGAGTTCGGCCTGGGCGGTTCCCATCAGGATCCGCAAAGAAGCTCCAATCCCGAGCGCTGGACCTTTTAGAATTTTGGCTAAGAGTGGTCTTAATGCATACGTGCTTGAGCTTCCTCCAGGTACGAGGTGAGTTCAACGTTCAATGTAGATGACTTGGTTCCTTACTTGGGTTTCACCCCACCTCCTGCGAACCCACTTCTGCCACCTCATAGCCCCAGCCCCAAACTAACCTTGCAGCATGTACCTCTTCCTTCCTCGAGCAGACAGAGAACAAATGAGATAGAGGATATAATCAATGATCATGTCGTCTCCACACATGACGGGGGATTCCAGAAGTACTTGATCAAATGAGTCGGAAAACCGGAGTCCGAAAACACTTGGATCCACGAGAATGAAGTTCGCCGCTTGAACTTCAACTTGATCGACATCTACCACGAGTGTGTTTCATCGATGATGAAACCTTTTTGGTCCAGGGGAATTGGCGGGGACGTCGAGTACGTAGACTTTGGTTTTGGACCATATCGCTTCTAACGACGTCGAAAGAAGTAGAGAGGGAGCCCGAGTACATCAGCTTCGAGGGAGAAACGAAGGCAAATGACAACATCAGGCGCATCAGGCGACGGACGTCCGTAGATTTAGCGCGGACGTCCGGAATTTAAGCCCCTCACCATTTTGGAGGCACAGACGTCCGCAGTGTCCCACAAACGTTCGTGGTTCAGAGTCTTGCCGCCAACGATGGGATTTCGTTATTTTCTGCGGAAATTACTTTTTTAGACTTTTATTTTGATTAAGACTCTTTATTTCGAATTTTAATTATTGGTGCCCTATATATAGAGGCTTATAAACACTTTTTAATTAGTAATTGAATATTTTGAATGCTTTATGCTTAAATATTCTTCTTTCCGGGATGGGTTTGGTGTGAGGCCAAGGGAGCGATTCCCAAACCGTTATCTTTTGGTATCTATTTTCCTTTTGATCTTTTGATTTCTCTGCTATCTATTCATCTTTGTTTCTCTTGATCTTTTACCTTTCTGAACCCTAAATCAACAGAGCCAAAAACCCTTTCTAAACCATAAACCTAAACCAAACCATAAAGCTATTTCCACAGCCCTAGTTCGAGCCCGTGAATCGACAACGAATCGAAGACGAACGCCCAAGCCTGGAAAAAGTTAGAGTTCTATCTCTAGGCCCGATCCCGCCTCAAATCTAACGGGACTTGCGCATCGGACTAGACCCTAGCCGGATCTTGCATGATCTACCCATGAAAATACTTCAAACCCTAAGGTATTTAAGATAATTTTGCGATTAAAATTGAATTAATTAATTTAATTTCGGCAAAATTGCATAAAAATTATATTCACACATTATAGGGTTACCGTCCCGCGTCAATTACGGTACCCTATAGACGACCTATGATACAACACACTGGGGAAACATCAAGTATTTATATTCTAATTAACAACCTCCCAAAACATATACCAGCTATGTAAGCTCACAGATGAGCCTTGCGTGTGACTTAGCAGGATGAGTTATGATTCAGCAACCCATGTTAAGTTTCAAAACTAAAGTTAGGCGATATTAGAAAATTGATGGTGTCAATGTCAGGGTGTGGAAAATTGAAGCAAACAATAAAATGAAGGTTAACATTGTTTGAACTTATGAAATATGTTCTAAAGACAACCGATTTTAATTTTTAACAGCCAAAAGTATTGAAGAACAGACAATGGCAAAAGAAAATGTCAATGGATGCATACTGGAGGCTCATAGGTGTCTGTCAATAAATGTCATTATTGACAGAAGAGTTGTTGCAGAGAGGTGTTTGTTATGGTATTCCGGGAGACACTCAGAACGAACTGAGGACAAACTGGGTAGATATTCCGCTGAAATGATGCTGACATTTAAGGATGCTGGAGAGTGATGATGGTAATTAGTAATTACCTGGCAGCCAGCCTTACTATGCTTCATCTTTTGTTCCTCATCTCTTTTTTTTTTCCTCTGCTTTGGCTGCTGGCATGAGGAGGAAATGTAGTGAAGTAGGAGGGAGGACGAAGAGGAACAGTCTCCATGATATTGGAACAGAGACCGTTAAAACAACCATGCTTCCTTTTATATGATGGTGAGGGACCTAGCAACATAAGTAAGAGTGTCAGGCTTATGAACAACAAGACATTCCTAAAATGAAATAGGGTTATGAAATGAATATAAATGATCCTTATTTCTTACCATTCCATATTATCTTCCATTTATGGTCTCGTGTCTGTTGTATTCCATTGTTTTCCAGTTTTCTATTGCATTTATTGCATCACTCTTATATTGAATGAGAATGTTCTTTTTTCTTACTGATTCTTACTTTAATCCGCTTGATATTGTCTTTACGTGCCTGTGAAAATGAACTTCCTCTTTAAACTGGTGCCCTATCATGTAATATTAGACAGGCCTCTTTTGAGGCATTTTATATCTAAGTGCTTCATTGTTGGGGATTAAAAGAGAAAATTCTTTATATTGTCATTTATTTTTTGATCGTGAAGATTTAGTAATTATCTTCTGCAGGGACAAAATGGCAGCCACTTCGAACCAAAGCCAGTGCCACCTCCTCTTCCAAACAAGTGTGACTGGGAAATTGATCCCTTTGAGTTGGATTTCTCTACCTCGAGTCTTATTGGAAAGGTAAATCCTTATTCATCTGTGAAATATCAGCTATCTATTGTAATTGTCATTACCATGGGCAGGTATAATTATCGAATGCTAGGAGAAATTTGGGCTTGGTGACTGAAATCCAATAATTTGAATTAAATTAAAGCATTAAGTTTCCTTGTTTTCTTAATTGATATATATATATATATATATATATATATATATATATATATATATATATATATATATTCACTTTCTTAGAATTGCAACTGCCATTTACTTCTCAAATTTTCACCACCTTAGTATCACTTTGTGCCTAGGTTAACTCGTCTTTATCTTTAGTACTTCCATTATTTCCATATAATCCGCTTCATTATGCTAGTCAAAAGAATAATTTGTAGATTGAAATCTTTTTCCTGCACACATTTGTCCCAACCTGTTATAATGATGGTGCACATTTATTGTTGAGATTCAACAGGTTCAGAATAATATCACATTCATTGTTATTATGGATTTACCACACAGTGAGTGGATACCATATACAATATAGAACCTTTTCTCCTTGTCTCAATATAGGGAGGGTATCAGGCTTCAGAAGATTCTATAGTGCATTCAATATAATAATTGTGTCTATGCTGTGGTACAATACAGTATGAACTTTAGTATTTAAAATACTTAATGAAAACAAAAGGCAGGCTGTTGCATGTTAGAGAAAGGAGTTTCTTTTAGGTGCTTGAGCTCCAGCACCATGGATGGTACTTGGTTTATTGTACTTTGCATGTGGCTACGATGATCCTATATTGAATCTATAAGCTTGCAGGCCATCAGAACGACCAAAAATAAGTTGATGCCAAGTAGTGATGATCACTATTGTCATATGTGATCGCATATGCGATCCTGGATGTGGTTTTCGCATATGCCATGATGGCATTTGCGACTTGACATGTATGCGATCGCATACATCTCCAACCATGGATCAAAATATCGCTCGATATCGATACGTATTAGTTTTGGACCTGGACGATATGGTACATGGGTTGTTTCTCGGCCCCCTTAAAAACAATGTAATTATCGGATGCTACGGTCAATTTATTGTACGTATCGTCCAAATTATTGTCTGTATCATCCAAATTATCATCCAGTGGGACCCCCAACTTCAAGTGACGAAGGAAAATCCCTTTAAGCTTTGGTTTCCCTTTTTTTCTTTATTTTTTCTCCTAGTTTCTCTTATTTTCTTCTCTATTCTCCTCTCCTATTCCTTCTAAGCACTGGATCTACGATCTCCACCATCCAGAATCATACGGGAACCCCGCAGACTCACCGGAGACCATGCAAAATGTATTTTCCCTATAATTTTGTGTTTTTTGTCCATTTGCTTTTATTTTTTGGTGGAAAAATATAGATCTACCCATAAATATGGTAGATCTATATTTTTTAGCCCCAAATTTGTGGGTTTTGTGGTAAAACCCCCAAATTTGAGGGGCTAAGTGCCTAGAATTTGAAAAAAAAAGAATTTGGGGTAGGGTTTCTATTTTCTGACCTAGATCTACAAGCCTAGGTTCATTAAATAATTTTTTGGGCAGTTTATTATTAACCTAAGTTAAGTTGAGAGGTTTTGGACTTCTAAGTTGATAAAATTCTCAAATATGCCTCAAAGAAGCCTTAAATAATATTAAAATAATTTGAAAAAATAGAAAACCATTAAATATATTTTCCCATAATTTTAGGGTAATTTTTAGGATTAAAAAAAAAAATTGTAAATTATACTAGGACGATACATTCAATGTATCGCTGATAGATTGAATGTATCGGCCGATACACTGATACGTATCGTCCTGGAGGCTGGACGATATGTCTCGGAAATCCGAGATTTTGACCCTTCTCTCCAACGGTCGTATTTATGACCGTTGGAGCTTTTTTTATATTATTTTTTTGCCTTTTAGGGCTCTCCAAAGTCAATAAATGGGGGATTCCTCTTCCTAATCCATACTATATCCATCCAAGGTATGATTTGTGTCTTTTTGGTATCTTTTTTGAGTTTTTAGTGCTCTCTTTCTCTCTCTTTCTCAAAGCTTTGTTGATAATTTCTTTTGCTCTATTTTGTAGTTAACCAAGCAAGGAGCTTCAATCTTCATTGACATTCTATTATTCTTGAAGCAAAGATATTACTGATTAATATGGGGAGCTTTGGGGATTTTTTTGGATTTTTTTGGGGTTTTTTGAAAATAATAATAATAATAATAATTTTATGCCATGGTATGCGATTTGACTACATTGGTGATGATCTGATCCACATTTATTGGTGAGTCTCCTGTATTAGCAACAGCTTAAAAGAATTACATCGAGCCTTCTATAATATGTAGAACTTGAGGTTGCCTTAGTTGAATTTAAGATCCGATGATTAGGGTTATGCTCACTACGAAAGAAAGAGGAGAGGAGAAAAGAGAGATGTGAGAAAGTAGGGTTATGCTATATCTCCACACCCTTTTCCATTATAATATATACCAATTACAATATTACTTACTACACAACTCTACCAAATGTACACTCAACACTAATCATGGACATGCACGCACACCAACATCACTAACACCCCGCCCTCAAGTTGGTGCATAGATGTCTATCATGCCCAACTTTGAGGTGCTATCTCGCAGCCTTTCTCTTCCAACAACCTTGGTAAGAATGTCAACTAGTTGATCCTTAGAAGCAACCTGTGAAATACAAAATTCCCCGCACTCTACCTTTTCCCTAATTAAGTGACAAACAACTTCTGTATGCTTTGTTCCATCATGATAAATTGTATTCTCTCTGATGTAAATATGAGCTTCATGATCATCGTTGCGTCATAGAGAGCTTCACGTGTATACCAAGATCAACTAAAATGAACCTAATCTATATACCTCATGGGCCCCTTAGGACATGGCCCCGTGCTCACCTTCTGCACTTGAGCCCGTGCTCACCTTTCAAGTCCCCGACGTCCCTTATCGACGAGGTTGCTAATCTGTCTTCAATGTGGTTGTCTGTCCATAATCCAGCAACGTCTTCTTGATGGAGGGGAGGGAGGTAGAGTGTTGTCTATTTTGTCCACCCTGTTTTTTTTTTTTTGGTTTCTCTTTTGGCGGAGCACCTCACTTGGCTTCGATCTTCGTTGTAATTTCGTTTGTTTCTAAATGAAAATTCAATTTACCAATTAAAAAAAAATGTTGTTTCTTAGTCCTCTCAAGTGCCTAAATTGCCTCCAAGAAAGATACAGTAATCGGTAGTAGATTTTGTCATTCTCTGATCCAGCCCAATCGTCATCTGTAAACACTTTGACATTTAGCTGACTGTGATTTCCATAATGCAAACCCTTGCCAGGATTAGCCAATTATCTAAGGATCCTGTAAATCGCTTACAAGTGAAAACTTCGTGGAGAATACATATGTTGACTAACAACATTGACAACATATGCTATGTTAGGACGAGTAATAGTGAGATATATGAGCTTCCCTTGTACACACAAATATCTTTCAAAGCTTCACCACCTTCAAAATTTAGCCTAGGATTCACTTCCATAGGAGACACTGGTCTACGTCCCGACATTCTTGTTTGCTTTAAGAGATCAGGGGTAATACTTCCATTGTGAGTTGGCAATACCCTTCTTGGACCTTGCAACTTCGATGCCAAGAAAGTATTTTAGAGGCTCGAGGTCTTTGATATCGAACATCTTGCTCATGCACTGTTTGATTTTCATCATCTCTTCCTCTCATCTCTCATAACCACAATATCATCAACATGCACAATTAGAGCAGTGAGCCAACCCCCTTATACAAATAGGGTATGATCATAGTGAGTTTTCTGATAACCGAATTCAACAATGGCATCACTAAACCTTTTAAGCCAAGATCTCGGCTATTGCTTTAACCCATATATTACTTTTCTAAGGTGACATAATTGATCCTCCTCTCCCTTTCGGTTAAGTCCGGGTGGAAATGCCATGTAAACACCCCTCTTTAAGATTCTATGTAGGAAAGCATTCTTCTCATCACATGGAGGAAGAGGCACATATGAAATTTAGCTTGGCAGCTGGAGTAAAAATATCATGATAATCAACTTCATAGGTTTGTGTAAATCCCTTGACAACTAATCAGGCATTGTTCCTGTTAACTGAACCATCATGCCGATACTTCACAATATGGACCCACTTGCAACCAACAACTCTTTTTCCTTCTGGTAAAATTGCAACGTCCCACATTTTTTCTGTTTGAGAGCTTTCATTTCCTGAATCATAACCTCCTTCCACTATGGCTGGGACAAAACAATAGTTTTAGTAACACTAGTAAGAACATAGATACAATCCAATGATGACATAAAAGAAGAATGCAAAGTTGACAAGCACGATATGAATCATACTTACTAATAGGATGAGAGGTGCAAGACCGAGAACCCTTAAGAAATGCAATGGGCAAATCCATGTCAGACACAGGGTTGTTTCACTTTCGAGTGGACTTGCTTCTGGGGATAGCTTGGTCCATAATCCGAGAAAGACTGGGCTTGTTCCTTTTCCACGTTCCGTGAGAGAAGACTCCCTTTTGCAAATTTTCCTTTCTCTTGTTCCCTTTCATTCTGTCCACCTAGGGGACCATCAGCTTGAACATTTACATATCTCGAACATTATCTTCCACATTTACTTTCACATCTCCATCATTTGACTGTAGACATTGATCTGCAATCTTAGATTATAATTCCGATATGGGATATGGGAATGACAACGTGCACTCTTCTTTCTTACCCTTCCCCTGAAGAGAGCATGGGGTGCTCATGTTACTAAAGAAAGTTGTGGACTGAAAGAAGGTAACATCCGTAAAGCACAAACCGTCTACTAGCTAGCGGAGCATAACACTTGTTGCCTTTTCTAGATGGAGGGTACCCAATAAGACACATCGAAGAGATTTGGGTTCCAATTTATGACGACGATTTTCAGGGACTTGGCAAAGCACAAACAACCGAACACTTTAGGGGGGCAGAAAAGAGAGGAGATGAGGATGATAACATGCGAATGGGAGACTTGCCTTGAAGGCCAAGAGTAGTCATCCTGTTAATGAGGAAACATGTCGCAAGAGCAACTTTGTTTTCTCGAAAAACCCTAAAACATGTGAATCATCAGTAAACCATGCAACAACAACTTTGTTAATGAGGGAACATGTGAATGGGAGACTTCTTCGTAATGCCCATTCCAATTAACCATGCACAAGCTACTTTGAGGAGACGACGATTTTTTTTCTCGAAGACTCCATTTTGCTGAGGAGTGTATGGACAAGTATGATTGCCACTCAGTAACATTGTAATATGATTGGAGATGCTAGGACGAATACTCTCCTCCATTAGTTGACCGTAACTCTTTCATTGTGGAATTGTAATGAGTGTGGACAACCTTATGGTAATAGGAAATATAGAAGCAACTTCATCCTTTGTTTTCATAAGATACAAGGTAATGAGACATGTGAATCATCAATAAAGGACACAAAGTACCGTCATCTAGATGTAACAGAGAAGTCCACAAACATCGGAGTGAACAAGATGGAAAGGAGTGCCACTCCTACTCTGACTCATAGGATATGAGGCTCTATGGTGTTTAGATAACTGGATGACTTCACATTAAAACGTGGAGTCATCAAATGAGCTGAATTGTTGCGAGAACAATGCACGTAACCGAGACAGAGGTAGGTGGTCAAATCATAAGTGCCATAGATGAACAATCTCCAATGATAGAGCAGCAGCTGCAAAAGTACAAACATTCGTCAATGAATCCCCTTTGGTACTAAATAAGTATAAGCCCTTCTCCTCATGACCATGACCAAACACATTCCTCGTTGACAAGTCTTGAAACATACAATGAGAAGGGAAAGATTACACTGTACTTAAGACTCTTGGTAAGACTACTAAATAAGTATAAGCCCTTCTCCTCATGACCATGACCAAACACATTCCTCGTTGACTAGTCTTGAAACATACAATGAGAAGGGAAAGATTACATTGTTCTTAAGACTCGACTTCTAACAGATAGAAGGTTAATGGGTATAGGTGGGAATGGGTATATAGAGTTGAGGTTAAAGGTATTTCATTAACTTGAACACTCCCTTCCCAACAACAGGCACAAGGATCCATAAACAATACGAACATTATATTGCTTTGGCAAATATAGAGTCAAAATAGGAAGACATATTGGACATGTGATCAGTATCTCCGGAATCAATGATCCATGGAGCCTAAGAAGACGTGGAAACATGAAAGGATCCTACAATACCTGTCTCAGCCAAGTAGGAATAGGAAGGCAACGATATGTCTTCAATACCATGAGCTGGTAGCAACATAGCATAGTCCGCATTATATGCAACACACATTGTTCTCCACGTCTTCCATCACCACTGAATAGAATCCCCTATATCAAGTTTTAATCACTAAATATAGACTAGTCAATAACAAATAAAGAGGGAACACTGTGTACACAATAATGAAGCAACTCGGGCTTGGGCCTGTAGCATTATGGAAGGTTGTCAAAACTGCAACCTCAAGGTCGCAGGTTTGAGCCCAACTTACCTATCGAAAAAAATAAAACAAGCAACTCCAGATCTTCAACACAGCTCAATCAACCATATGGAATGGATTCCCTAAACTACTCTAGTCCAAACAAGCCAAACCTCGATGGCAGATCCGATCACACAGAGCTCTGGAGCTCAGAAAACCATGATTCATTTTTCAAGAAATGATGATGGGGACATCAAGATCAAAGGCATTAGATTCGAGCCAAGAAATTGTCCAACAGCAGAAGAAGCGGAAAAGGAATCGGAACGGAAGAACCGAAAAGTGGTTAAAGAGAACAAACTTGAAGGGCTGAAGAAGCACTCAGTTGATCGATCGACCCTAGCCCTTGATCGATTGATTGTGGATAGGAGTAATTTTAATTCAAAAGACACTCTGGACGACTTATATAGTTATATAGTTATATAGTTATATAGTCAATGGATCGACCCCAAGCCTCGATGGATTGACCCCAGGCCTTGATGGATTGACCAACGACACAAATTTTGACGGAAATTGATTTTAGGGTCAAACTTGTCTTTTATTTATTTTTTTGTTCAGAGTTTTCTTTTGTTTTGTGACCTACTATATAAGGTCTTTATAACTTTTGTTTTGTTCAGAGTTTTCTTTTGTTCAGAGTTGATTATTGAATGAAAATTGTGAGCTTGCTTTTGTGCAAACCCTAGAGAACTTGTGAAGAGTTTTCGATCGAATGAGCGAATCTTTCGAAACTTGAGGAGCGTTTATTCATTTCTCGTGCGACTTGGTGTGAAGCTGACATACAGCCTTGGTGCGAAGCCTCGAAAATCCTTGGTGTGAAGCCTTGGACCTCTATCCTCTTGTTCTATTTTTTTTTTTCTAATTTTCATTGGGTAATATCCATTCTATTCGTTTCTTTATAAAATCCCAAAAACCCAAAATATTGTTAGTTTAAATCTTTTGATCTACTCTTTTGATTACTTTAATCCCTTGCGCCTTCATTTTCTCAATTCTTTGAGGAGTCAAGAGACGACACCATAATTGTCGCTTGATGCCCTAAATTAGATCGAAACTAGAATCCTTCATCGGATCCATTTTTCTAGATCGGAAATATCGATGCATATGAGCGCTAAAATTGAATTAACCTAGTTGCTTTATTGAATTCATTAAATTTATTTTATGTGTTTGGGTGATTTCGATTATTTCGATTATTCAATTAAATCTGAGGTTAATCCCAAACTTGCGTAATTGGGGTTTTAGCGTTTGTCCCGCATCAAATGATCTCTTCAAAAGTACTATAGGGAGATCTCAACTCAATTTGGCGCAGAAGAGAAGTTTATTCACCATGAAATTCTGATTCAGACCATGATAGAAAATTCCTGATTTTGAGGTCAAATGTTTGACCTTTCTGACATCAGCATGATTTCAGAAACCGAAAGGGTGACATCAGCCAATAGTGGAATCTAGATAAGAAGTTCGCTCTAATACCAAGTTGAATTTAATGTCGATGATAAGGATTAGGGCTCAATGTGAGATGAAAGGGGAGGAAGAAGAGAGAGATGGGAGAAAAAAGGGCTATGTTATATCTCTACACCCTTTTGCATTACATGCGTTCCAAAGAGAGAGATGGGAGAAAAAAGGGCTATGTTATATCTCTACACCCTTTTGCATTACATGCGTTCCAATTACGATATTACTTACTACACAGCCAACTCTACTAACCACACTCAAAGCTAATCATGGACACTCACACACACCAACGTCACTAACAGCCTAGTTTCCTCTTAGCTATTTATTGTCTTCGTTGAAATATACTCTTACCTTAGCAGGTCAGACCACTTGATTGACGCCAAAAAATCCAATTGAACTTAATGTTAATCTTCAGCCTGTAGATGGGGAGCCACTTACTGATCCAACCTTGCCACTTACTGATCCAACCTTACCAACAGATCATCAACCATTTGGTCTATCTGAGATCTGAGTATTTCTTTGCCATGCATAATGTGTGAACTATGAAGTGCATGTGGTCAATCATTTTGTTGATGTAACAAAAGTTGTTCGTTCCATTGTTATATTACAATCATCCACTACTTAAAAGGCAGAATGTCCTGACTGATAAATAAAAGAAAGGCACAATGTCCTGTATTTTCATCATCTTCTCAACTCAACATTAACCTATGCTAATATAGATTACTCAATGCTTCTCTATTGGCTTTTATATGTTTCTAGGAGACTTCTCTCTCCCCTAGAAAAGTAAGAGACAAGATATGCTTTCACATTCTATTGCCGAGACAGTATCAAGCTTTGAGGCCAACAATTTCTATGGTTATTTGGCTTTGCTCACTTCTCTTGAATGTAGGAGTCCATCATACTGCCCAAAATCCCCTCTATTGTGAGCAATCCAGTGTCTAACAAGCAGCACTAAACTCCCTTATGCATCATATTTTCAGGTTGAGATAGTTTCGTTACCTCATCTTCCCTCCTCGTTTCAGATTGCTGGCTTTTGTAAAGTCTTTCACCTTAATCTCAGTTCCTCACTGTCATGCGCTTGATGTTTTGCCATGATCTCCTCTATTTCTATATATTTGTTGTTTCATCATTTGGTGTATGTTATATATTACAAAAAATATACTGTTGATAGTTTAGCCATGCATGCTTTAGGGCATGCATCATTGAATATAAGGAGATTCGTTCTCCAATCACCATGCTTTCTGGTTTATTTCTATTCCTCGTGTATCGTATGATTTACCTGAAATGCTTTCGTTGTCTAAATTTATCCCCAATTATTCCATCCAAATTCACATCTATTGATGGAATTGAAAAGTTTTGTTAATACTTCATAGTATTGAGGGGAGGCACACATTGTAGGAAGTGACAGTACCATGAGCCATTAAAAGCAGAATTGTACTATTTTTAAAAAAATATTTAAAGCAGAGTTACATTTGACTGGAGCACGGAGTTTGAATGTGAATCATATAATTTCATTTTCAAGTTAGTGTTTTTGTATGCTACGTTTCTGATTTCTATGATAAAGCAAGAAGCTATTGAGTATTTTCCTAGTGAGATTTCTATTTTCTTCAATAATATCTTGTGGGGTTCTAGATTTGTTTCTGCTGTAATTTCTTATATTTGTAGGGATCCTTTGGTGAGATTCTGAAAGCTGGTTGGCGTGGAACACCAGTGGCTATCAAGCGCATACTTCCATCTCTTTCAGATGATAGATTGGTGATGTGAGACCTTTTATCTGCTTCTCATTCTTTTGAGCAATTTAATTATGTCATTCAGTATGTTGATCTTTAATTATGATCTAGTCAGTTGCTATTAAGAGATCAAGTGATGATGCTCAACGGGGTTGGGGTGGCTGGTAGTGAGGAGGTTTGACAGGGTTGCTTCGGCTAAGGTGAACTATCGCGGACTACAATGGCTAGTGAGAACTGTGAGGGTGGATGTTCGGTGTTATGCCGAGGGAGGCTGACATCGTTCAAAGTTTTAATTTGAATGACAGGCAGGTTGAGCGATAATCCGAACTAAGGGCAATGGGATAGTATGACCGTGGCGTCAAGTTGGTCCTTTGGTGCGACCGACGAGATGAGATGGAAGCCCAATTGTCTATCGTTGGGGCGTTCAGCCTTGAGCTGGAAGATGGGAGGTTGCTGGTGCTACGAAAGAGATGGGAGGGTCTGAAAGAAGGACCTTTTATGGGTTGTCAGAAGGCAGATGAGTACACATAGAAGGATGGGTGATGCTGGATGGTTGAGATGTGTGGTTGGTGGAGGCTTCTTAAGTGGGAATTTAATTCGACATTTAATGTGTCACATCCCAAAACCCACACACCTGAATCTCGAGCCGCGACCTAGACAGATAAGAAGAAACTAGGAAAACCCTGATATAAATTTCTTTCTAACAAGGGATATATTACAGCTATCTATCAAACTAGATTTCAAAACACAACAGAAACTTTTTCTTTCATTCTCAAGAACTGGTCAAAACCATTCACTATACTTAACATCACAACTTCTCTTTTTACAACAAGGCCCAACTGACTAAATACAAAAAGTTTGACACTACTACATGACTCACACTATGAACATACCCTATACACAGATAATCTGACAAAATATAGAAATCTTACAAAATTCTTCACCAGCTAACACTACCGAGAACTCCGTCTACAGTTC
Organism: Chloranthus sessilifolius; assembly: GCA_021018995.1. Lineage (NCBI taxonomy): Eukaryota > Viridiplantae > Streptophyta > Magnoliopsida > Chloranthales > Chloranthaceae > Chloranthus > Chloranthus sessilifolius. The sequence goes on from CM037586.1 coordinate 32,896,178, forward strand.
TTCCTCCTTTCTCTTCCCTTTACCTGCAAGGTGGTTAACACCACCGTAAGAGCTAATCCACATGCTCCGCAAGTATCCAAATCTAATAACTAATGATTAAACGACAAATAGAAGGTTGAGAGTTTCAAATTAGCAACATGCCCTTTTTACGTTTCTTTTTGGTGTGTTTAAACAAATCAAATATTTCATTTGCAATCATGACTTTATGTGGTTGAAAACAAATCTCGTGCATAGATAAATTAACATACGAATACGAAATTCATAATGAAATGTCTGAACAGATGCATAACTATGAGGTTACTTTATAACTAATAGCACGACTATTGCGTGCTTTTCTCAACCACATATTGAGTCGAGAACAAATAACAATAACATAGTCAAATCAGATCAGATATCAGAATCACCACTGGCCAGCGTGTTTATTTTGTTCCATAACAGTTCATAAGCATTCCTTCCATGCTTTTCCGGATCATTTGTCATTCAAATTAAAACCATAAATATCGAAAACAAACAAAACAATTATTCAAAAATCAGATTTGTCTAATACAAATTACCCAGTTATGTCAAAACTTTGGTTCTGATATAATTCAGGGTCAAGTGTTAAAATCTGATACACCGGTTACAAAGTGAAAGTGTCCATACAAAAATCCAGATTTCAGAGGTTCCAACCAGATACACAGAGTACAATTTTAAATTTAGCCCATACAAAAATCTACTTTTCAGAGGTTCCAAACAGATACACAGATTGCACGTTTACACGTGCCCAGAAAAACAAATCTAATTTCAGGTTCTCTCTCTCTTCCTCAGGCTATCTCTCTCTTCCTTTTTCTCTCTCTTTCTTCTTTTGTCTTTTAGTACCTAGACAAACCACGCCCCATGCCTCTCGCCTCTTCTAGACGCTCTAGAACTCTCTGGATAGTATTATAAATTATGAGCCAACACACACATCTATAAGATATCACCTATATATAGAGTATATATCCCTTAGATAGTATAGTATATATAACTCATATATATCTCTTATATATGATAGTATATATCTATTAGCTATTAACTTATATTAGCTAATACAAAAAAGGCAATATGCCCCCTGCCAAATATGAAATTACCTCATATTAACCAAACTATCTAAATTGCTCCTTTTTGTTTTATTAAATTACCAATATAACCCATGACGCCTACACGTGCCTAATGTGCCCTTTGATTTATCATAGATATCCCCTTTTTGACAACTTACATATCTCACATACCCATTTATAAAACATGTAAAACCCTAAAGGCATTAAATAAATAACAAAAATGAAATATCTAACCTGATTACAAATCGGGTCCTTACATAATGTGCCCTTGAGAGGAGCCTTTGCTGAGTGGGGAAGGGACACTTGGAGAGGAGGGAGAAGAGGCATCTAGGTGGGGACCACGGATTCAGCCATGCAACGAAGAGCGTTGTGTCACAGGATAACTTTTTCGACACCCGTGCGGCACCTCGCTGCCGCTACAGCGAGGCCAGCCTAACTCAGATACTAATTTTTCACGAAGCATAACCTAACACTGGTTATCACACTTGTACACCGTCTCATTGCCGCGCACAGCGAGACCAAGTTATCCAACCATCACTCTGATACCACCCGCCTAGAGGACGGGAACTCTCGCATCGTGGTTGCCTTTACCCGAGGCAAACCCTCTCAATGCATCGTGTCTAACCGCGACACGCATGCCAGCACCTCAGTGCCATTTGGCTTGTCCAGCTTCACAGTGTGCAATGCACTAGTTCCTCACTTGCGACAGTGGCATACATCTCTTCATGCCATTCAAGCCAACCATCGTGTGTGGCCCACGTGACCAGCACACTTGGAGTAGCATGCAACTCTTCATGCTATCCAAACTAAGCATCGTGTGTGGCCCACGCGACCAGCACACTTGGAGTAGCATGCAACTCTACATGCTATCCAAACCAGGCATCGTGTGTGGCCCGGGCGACCAGCACACGTCCGCATCAGGCCCTTAGCTAGTGAACACCATTGCGTCCCACAGCCCTTGAGTGCCATCGTGAGGTCACCGACCCATGTGCACCGCGACGCCAGCCTGGGGCCACATGGTAACCTCACCTCAGGTGACGCATGGCATCGCTGCAGCGTCGCATCGCTGCAGCGACGTTCTAGGCCCACCCCTAACCTAGAAAGCCCATGCGCTCGTGCCGCAACACAGGGCCCCATGTGTGGGAGAATAGCTCCACAACTCCCTTCCCCCAAGTATGGTCTAAACACCAACTTGAGCTAACCAGCAGAAGAACCTCAAACCCCTTGGTTTGACATACCACCATGGCACACGGCCCTCTGCTTGTGGCACACACCTGCAAAGGTGGTGTCTTAGCATTTATTATGGCACACAAATCTCTGTCTGTGGCACACCGTGCCATCCTCCAAGCCCACATGTCTTGTGAGGTCACGCATCAGCGATACTTGCGACCGTGTCGCGTCCACGTCGCGTCCGCATCGCGAGGCCCTCATGGCCTCATGCCCACATAGCATTGTGTCGCGACCATGCCGCAAGGCCCTCATGGCCTCATGTCGCGTGCCACATGACGTACCCTCATGGCACCACATCACGTCTGAGTCGTGACTATGACTCGTGCCCACTAGGCACTATGTTGGGTCCGTCATTGCACCCGGATGTCGCGTGCCTTCTTGGTACCGCATCACGTGCCCTCTTATCACCGCATCACTTGCCATCCAAGCTAGATGTCGTGTGCCCTCTTGGCACCCCATCGCGTGCTGTCATAGCACCGCCTCACATGCCTTGTAGCACTCAGACGTCGCGTGCCCTCTTGGCACCATGTCACGTGCCACTCCACGGAACACCGCATTTCATGCCCCACATGCGTCTAGTCGACGTCGCATCATGTATAAGGGATACATGCACGCGTTGCAGGGCCACGTGCCTCTGCGCTGACGCGCTACAAGGTTCGTCCGCCTTCGTGCTAGCCACAAGCCCAGCTCCAAGGTCACCATGCCTTCATGCTGGCACTCAGATTAATGAGGCCGTCACAGTTAGCTTTTATCTTTGATGGATGTGCAACAAGGGAGGCTAAGCCAACTTACCATATGAACGATGATCTGAGACTTGAAACCTGTGTGAATGGTAACATGAGCCCATTGATGTAAGTACTGACCGTGGTGGAGACCAAGGTTGTGTTTGGCATAGCTCTCTACTAGCTCCCTACCAAAGCAGGGTTTACCTGCTTTAGTAGGTTCCCTTTCACTTTGCTAAATTCTTGCTACCTGCTTTAGCAGGTCCCCCTTCTCCTTACTAACTCCCTGTAGAACAGGATTTACCTGCTCCATCAGTTATCCCCTGTTCTATGCTCACTCCTTGCCAGAGCAGATTTTATTTGCTATGGCATGGAGTTAGCAGAAAGCAGGGAGGTAGCTGCTAGAGCAGGTAAATCCTGCTTTGCAGGGAGTTAGCAAGGAGAAGGGGGGCCTACTAAAGCAAGTATATCCGGCTTTGACAGGGAGCTGACAAAGAGCTATGCCAAATGCAGCCCAAGGCCCAAGGGTTTCCTTCACTCTCAAAGATTAATTGCCGGCCCTTTTAGATTCTTTTAAATCTGATTTTCTGGGCCTTCAATGCAGCATTTATTGGACCTTTAAACATGGTCTATATTGGGACTTCAATTCTTTTCCTTTGTGGGCCTTTAACACATAAGTGGACTCATTCCAGCACCTCTTTAACAGCCATGTAGATCTCGTAATATTCTCTTTCTGGAATATTAAAAATTTGTAATCAAATCCGTTATGTGCCTGTTTTTCATGAGGAATCAATCTAGCAACAGCTCCTTTCTCATGATTTAATTTTCTTTAATTCACTCTTTCTACTGTCTCGCAGTCTGTTAAAATCAACCTTACTACCCTTATTGACTGCCCTTTTTCCTGCTCCTTTCTGGGCTGTTAAACAGATTTTTACAGCACCCTTAAGTCCCTCTTGAAACCGCCATACAACTTCCTCAATTTGGTTAACAATTCCCTCTTATCACTGCACCCCAACACCTCCTCCTTTAATTTTTCTAGTTGCATCATTCCTCTCCTTGTTGAGAGAACTTGACTCAAGTTTAACTTGAAGAAATTATTTCTCTTGCTTGGATCCTTGTAATCATCTTTCTTCAACATGATGATGAGTGTAGAGCATTGACGGTGCACTTGGATATGTGGTGTGACCTTATATTGAGCCAAGAGTCTCACACTCTTGCCATCTGTGGTGAAGGTATGAACATTCTTTGCTCCATAGAAGGTGATGCCACGATAAAATTGCCATAGCCGCCCTTATATGACCTGACACGTGTTCATCGAAATTACATCGTTGGTATGCAACCATCCCTATTATCTTCCTTATTTGGTGCCTCGATCACCCAAGAAGTCATTAACTCTCTTCATATGTTTCTCCCTCAACAACAATTTTTTCTACACCCTCTTCGTCATCTTCTTTGGTGTCCGACTGTCACATAAGCGGCAGACAACGGCTCATTCAGACCTGTTTCCCATGTGTTTTACCCCTTCAGCTCACATTTTGGGACATTCTTAGCACCTATGCCCTTCTTCATTGCACCAGAATCCTTGATTTGAGCACTAGAAACCTGCCCAATTGTGGTATCTCATCGTTTTACTATAGAAGGCATCAATTTTGTCGATTCATTGATAAAAAATTCTCCAGATGAACTAGAACCTCCTGCATCTTCATTCCAACAGCATTGTTGCCTCTCTTTTGTTGTTCCTTGATTTTGAAACCAATTGCTAGGCTTCATCGATGCCACTATCCAATTGTAAATTAATTACATCTTGGATCGCCAATCATAGGCCTCTGTTATACCTCACAAAGGGTTTGATCCTCCGTTTCGTTCAAGTTACTATGGAGAGAGTTATATTCGAAAAAAAATCTTAGAGACTTGTTGAACAATGAAACTGTTGAAGAATGACCCAATTATAATCCGACTGTAGGAATCATTGTCGTAGCTTCGTTTGCATATCGGCATTTTTCCTTCTCTATGGTGCTTCTCTTGGAGTTTCTTTCACCATAGTTGCGTATGACTTTTTAATTTTAGAGAGATAAATTTGATTTTCCGTTCGTCAACCATCTCTTTCCACTAGAAGAAAGTATCAATACTTTCAAACCAATCCATTTGACCGGCTAAAAACCACCATGAAATCCACAATCTCGATTTTGATTCTGTGATCGTGACTCCCGCTCCAAGGCTCTCACCAACCGTTCTAAACCTTCATCTGGTATGGTAGAACTTGATGCACTATTCTCATATAAGGTTGATCGTCTCCACAATGATAATCCCTACCACTCTCCTCATCTCTAGGAGGGTGTTGAGGGTTCTCTCGACGCAATACCTCTTGCGTCAACTGATCTAGTTGTTCGGATAGTTGCTGAATAGAGTTGTATAAATTCTTAATATTAGGATCTCTCTTGGCCCATTTTCTTTGAGGCAACATCTCGATTTTACGAATTTCGAGGCACATTAGAATCAACCTGCAAGGATTTTCTCACTCTGGTGCCAAACTGTTGTAATGTGGGAGGAGAGAAGAAGAGATAAAATCAATATTCAAAATTTAATGTGAAGAAGACTCACCTTTATGGCAAAAGCATCTAACAAGAAGAGAGAATAAGAAGCATCAACCTTGGTTTCACGGCCCAACGAAGAACAACTTTTGCATGTCGAAAATAGATCTCTTTTATTTCACTAGCTAATAAAATCTATATTACAGCAGTATTTAAAGAAGAATTCTTATTCTACGAAACAATAAGAGTCCTACTAAAACAATTAAAATAAATATAATGTCAAGTGAAGCCAAACAAATTATCCTAGTCCCATTTGCAAGTTTGGAACGTCAACTTTCCTATTATATCTCCACAGAAATTTGCAAATCTTCAATATTTCGTTCCCTTTTGACTTACGTATTCTGAATTAGCGATTTTCCTTGATAATATTTCAAATAAGACCAATTTCGCATCAAACTGAGGTCGTTCGGTACTTGAAAATAGGTCAAACATTTGTAACCGTTCGATGAGCGGCTTTTCTTTAATATAATTATATTTCTTTTTTTCTTTAGTCTTTTCTTCCAGTTCTTTCATCCTCTATTTATTAATTTTTTTCTTTTTCTTGTTACTCTTTCTATGATTGCATCAGTTTGGTTGGTTGGACTCAAAATGTACTGTTGGTTTCTTGAATTGGTAATTTTGGGCATCAATCGCATTTCCCATTACGGAGATTGTCTTGAGCTTCCTGATTTATTCGTGAATCAACTCAATTTCTTTCTTTTGAGTTACATCCGAGTCATGAGTTGGCGAGTTATGATCTTAACATCCACTATGGAAGGAATCAGTAGAAAAAATATCTACTTGACAAGGACAATTTCTTGGAACAAGCCCCCTTAAATGCAGTTTTGAGATGAGGCGATTGCTTTCTTCCAGCTTTCTCAACGATTCTTTCTCTTTGCAACACGTTGTCTATTTTATGATTCACTCCTTGGTTTTGGAACTTTATGAATGCATGAAGAACCAAGAGTATCAAGTGATTAGCCCTTCCACCAAGTTTTTTAACTCTTACAAATGTTTCTCATAAAACTAATAATTGGCTAATATAAAAGGGAAATAACTAAAAAAAGAATACCCTCATTAGGGTTTATGAGAAGAGGGAGATAGAGAAGAAGAGGGAGAGAGAGTAAAAACCAAAATGACTACATTTTTACTGGCGTGATATCAAAGTTACATGAGATGTGCTCCTTATATAGAGGACCAACTCTACTTACATAAGGACACACCATGCATTACCAATGATACACCACACACAAACTACTATCTCCAATACTCTTCCTCAAGTTCTATCTTCCATGACATGGATATCCAACTTGCCACAAAATATAACAAAAGATGCTTGTTTACATCATCATCTCCCCCTTACTTGATATGGTCAACGATATAAAATATCCAAAAATCAACCATCAATGTGGTGCAACTGTGGTACTCATCATGATCCCTTAACAACTTGGTGCAGTCAAGCGGCCATGTGATCTATGGTCCAAAAAGTGGCTAAACACTTAGCCTACAACAACGTTGATCTTGTTACCATTTCATTGGCTCTACGGCCTGCATCAATGACCCACATACAAATACAAAGGGGAAAAGACAATACAACAACAACATTCAGGCCATATGTCTTGACTTTCACAGGAAGAGGCGAAATCACCAAAAACATAACCATATATTTTTTTTCCTCGTCGTCATCGACATATTTTCTTTCTGTCTTCGTTAGCCCTTCTTTCTCTTTTTCTTTCTTTGTCATCTCTTCTTCCTTCATCTCCTCCTATTCTCCCCTTAAAAAAAGTCTAGATGACATAGGTAGAGGGAGGAGACTTGATAGCAACATGGGAAGGCAGCATCAAACAACTTCTTCAGGAAAAATACTCGCATGATATAACTCAAACACTTTCTATGCAGCCCCAGCACCAACAACAATAGAAACATAAGCATGACCCTTTTGTTTCTTCTTCACTTCTCCTCCCATTCTCCTCCTCAAGTTGAGCATCAATGACAATAATGCTTCAACTTTCCAAGGGTAAGAAGAACAAAAAACATTCAACTCAAGATCATCATCATCTACAGCCATATCATTCCATGATCAAACAAACAAGTTGTGCACCACGCAACCCAGCATCAATAGAAAGAGGTAGCTTCAACTCTTCCTTATGAGCATTTTGTCAAACACCTTTTGACCAAGAATATCAGCAGCTTTATAGCACACTATAACTCAACCAAACTACAACAAAAATCAAATGAGCATGCAGTTTCATGTTCATTTGAAAAACAGGTAGAGCATCGTTTTAAAAAACATCAGTGGGCTCATGGATCTCAATGCAGTACTGATCTTGAGGCTTCATCAATTCTCAAGGCAGCATCATCTACAACCTTTTCTTTACCATCAATTCAACCAATAATCGCTGCCACAACCAATACACGCATGTTAGGAGCAACAACTCCTTTTAACCTTCAAGCACTAGTCTATATGACTCAACGTAGGCATCAACAGTCTAAGAGATCCCAAATCTGGACATCATAGCAGTAGATAGGGTTTTTGAAAGCATCACACCCGCGAACAACATAAACAGGCCCCCTTTTTTTTCATTACCTCAGGCTGCCCACAGACCCAAGCAATTAACTCTCATATTTATTATTTTGTGTTGTGCGAGACCAGTACATGCAGCAGCACCATTCCTTTAGCTCTCTCTCTGTTTCTTCCTGGCCGATCCTCATCGTATCCCAGAAAAAGGGACTAGAATCCCTTTCAAGGATTTCAACAGACAGGTGTTGCGCACCTATTTTTCACATCAGCTGAAACTTACAACAATGAACTTGCATGAGCATTTACAGGTCATGGCTATGAGAAACAAACAACATAGATCAGACAGAGCCATGCGCGAGATCAGCTTGCGAGTGGACAAACTAAATAGAAACTGAAAATAAAAAGTGGAGATGAAGTTGGAGAGATTGCAGCAAACAACCTTTTACTGTGCTGAAACAAGTTTTTACAACTAAACTGTTGAGTTGTCGGTTACTGTTCATAGCAGCTACAGAAAAAGGGCCATTAATGTTCATAAGAAACCAAAAATAAATAAAAATGAGAATGACGCTGCTACAGAAAATGGCCATTAATGGCTGCTGAAAGAGATGGTGTTGCTGCTGCAAATGAAGATGGAAATGAAAGGGCTGCTGCTGCTGCTGTTACTGAACTAGGGAAAACAGAGATGATGTTACTTGAACAAAACTGATTAAGATGATACCTAATAGCGTAATGCTAGATGGATGGAGGAGAACCGTGTTGGAGAAACCCTAAACAAGACCCACAGGACCGACCTGCTCTGATACCAAGATAAAACTAATAGTCGACTAATATAGTAAGGGAAATAACTAAGAAAAGAATACCCTCGTCATGATTTATGAGAAGAGGGAGAGAGAAGAGAGGAGAGAGTAAAAACCAAAAGGACTACATTTTTACTAATGTGATATCAAAATTACATGAGAAATGCTCCTTATATAGAGGAACAACTCTACTTCTATAAGGACACGCCATGCATTACCAGTGACACACCACATACAAACTACTATCTCCCACATTTTGGTCATGATCTTCAAGAAGTTTTCAAATGCTTAGATAAAACTAAATTTCCAATGGCTCTAGTAACTACTAGTAAGGGAAACCCGGGTCCTACTGGAGTCAGCAAGGTTTTCATTATTTAGAGTATAGAAGAGATTTTATCTTATGTAGGTCCAGGAACTTTTACCTCTCATGAACGTGGAGGTTAAGGATCTTTCATCTGGAACAAGAAGGTTTCAGTGGAAACGCAATTCAAATGGTGAGCTATTCATCATCCTTCCTTTGAAAGTATGAGCTGAAAGTTCATGGAAATGGATAAAATTCTTTAACATTTGGAAAAGTTGCAGTTCTCCTACTTTCTTTGGGAGGGTAATCCAGGGCCAATAAACTTGCGGAGCTATGGATAAACTCGTGTGGAGGAACTTCAGTACCTGTATTTTATCGACTTTTGCAGGCAATTATGGTGCCTCAGATTTTAGTATAGCTGATTGCATCTAGTATCTGTTTCACTTTTAATTATTAAATTAAATGTACCTTTCAAAAGAAAAAAAATTTAATAAAAGGAGTGGGTTTTACACATTCTCTTATTTATTTTGAATATTGACTTCTTCAAGAAGTTAGCAATGCGTATGGTAAACTCATTCTAGTATGTTTAACATGTCCCCTTCTCAGTGCAATGAAGTTGGAAATTCTATCTGCTTCATTTGCTGTCCGTTTGTGTGGGTTCACGTCCGAGGATCCGTTCACAAATAATAGTCTGTATGAGTAGATAGAAATGACTGTAATATAGTCAGAATTTCCTGGAAGCTTAAACAGAATATTCCTTACTGGTGTTATTCTGTCATGATTCAGCCAAGACTTCAGGCATGAGGTCAATTTGCTAGTGAAACTGCGCCACCCCAACATTGTCCAATTCCTTGGAGCTGTCACAGAAAAGAAACCACTTATGCTAATTACTGAGTATCTGCGAGGGGTAATATGAACACTTTTTCTACTTTGATGTTCCAACTTTTTCCAGTCCTGCTGTGGAAATTAATTTGTAAAGGACTGAGACCGTGCTCTCTACGACTACAACTTATCTAATTTTATTGTTTTGCTGTTTTAGGGTGATCTCCATCAGTTCCTTAAGGAAAAGGCCCCACTTAATCCATCGACAGCTATAAACTTTGCATTAGACATTGCCAGGTACGACTAAGGGATTTACTTTGAAAGTTTGTTCTGCTACATGACTTTCTTTGTCTTCAATTCTGTTATTACACAAAGTGGTTACCACATCATAAATCCTGCTACGCTTGATAAATTTTCATTATAGTTAACTAATATTATTAGTTGTAAGTTTTTTCTTTTATTCATAAATGTAAATATATGTAAAAGAAATAAAACAGCAAGCTACAAACCTGAGCTTATAGTGAGGAGCAAAGAGAAAGCAGATCAAAACGGAAGAGGAACAAACTGAAAAGAAAGCAAAGAACACTCAAACCCCAACCTAAGCATTGTGGGGGGGCGGGGGGGCTAAGACACAAGGAAACCCAAGAGAACAAGCCAAGGCCCACTTATTAGAGAGGTCGTTATAAACATCCACTAAGACTGCAAACAAGGAAGCCCTCCAAAATGCCCTCTTAGGTCCCTCGAAAGCGCCATGATCCCAAGCTGCAATAAGGTTTCCACACGACCTAGGAATCACCCAATTCACTCCAAAAATCTAGAACACCATAACTCAAATCACCCTAGTTAACCAACAATGGATGAACAAGTGAATTGCTGATCCCCTCTCTTGAAAACACATACTCAATACTTGTGCTCAGATTTAACCCTATTCAAGAAGTGATTAAGAGTAAGGATCCCTACCCCAAGCTAAACTCGAGCCAAACTCACCCTTGGAGGAGCGCAACCTTTCCAAAACTGAAACCTATTTATGATGACATAACGACTAACAAACCAGAAACACATAAAAGGACCGGAAGGAGAAAATTTCTTTATTCTCAAGCATCCACAAGCGATAATCTTGACGTGCCCTATTCAGCCTACAACCATCGAGCAAACCAACAACTCCACCACCATTCTCACCTCATCTCTCCTCTCCACAAACGTGATCCCTAACGGGCACCTCCTGATTCATGACAATGTTACAGATACCCAGAAATTGAGCTCTGAGTCATCTCTCCAATCCACCTACTCTCCCAAAAGAAAATCTTATCCTCCCCCCAACCCACAAACCTGCAAAAAATTTGATGCACTGATTGAAATTTGTAAATTTTGTTACTAAAAAACTAAATTAAAAGCTCTATTACAATGCTTTTATAAGGCTTAAAAAAAAACCTACTCGGAGCAGCAATTATATTCGCTTTTCAATATCTTTCCATGTTTGTTCCTGATCAAACTAGGGTCTACATTTGCAGACAATCTAGAAGCTAATAGCTAATGAAGAGAAACATACCCATTTAGGGTTATTAGAAAGAGAGAAGAGAGAAAGGAGAGAGTAGGGATTAAAAGACTACATTGCTGCTAATTAAGATATTCCAAGTTACAAGAACCAAGCACTTATATATAGGGTAACACCTAATACATTTCTACTCAATGTGGGACTAATCCCACTATGTCTACCTCACATACATGCATACACACACACACACAGTCACTCACTAACAGACATCATTATATCTCCAACACATCTCCTCAAGTTGAGTATCCTCAATGCTCAACTTGTCAATGATAGGAAAAACTCCTAAACTATGCCCCTTACTGATAGGGGAAAAAGGACTATAAGGTCAAGGCCGATAAAATGGCTGCATATAACAACAGCAAAAGCCACTCGTCATCTATATAGGAGGTACATGTAGCAAAAAAAGGGTATGCGTTAAACACCACATACATTTAGATATCGATATTCGAAAGAGGGGAGAGAGAAGCATCACCAGTGAGTAGCAGCAACATTTTCATCAATTTTAGGGTAGCATTGAGCTCCAGGCAGCATCAACACTCATTTTCAAGAAGCACATATCTCGAGAGTTCACGGATCTGAGGGGAAAAGCACCAAAACTCAGCAGCGGAGAAGCTTAATATCATTTCGAGCACCAGGTCATGAACACCTTCAAATAGTACCATCACGAGGATTAAAGTGCCAAAGACATGCAGATTTGTGGACCTATTCTTGAGATGCACAAGAAGCAGAAAGGATCATATGATGTATTCTTGCAAAAAACCTCATAACTTTTACAGATCTTCACGGAATGCCACAAGACTAATCCCACTTGAATCCTTATATATAATCGATCCAAAAGCTCATAAAAATTTGGACCTTCCACACAGCACAGAGATTAGATGCCCCGAAAGCATTACAGATGCAGAAACCATGAAATTCCCACCTTGCAAAATCATCATCAAGATCTGCTCAACTTGATCAAAGAAGAAAGATGTCCCACATGTAAAACCGATTCAAAGGGTTTACATCCTGAGACAAGAATAGGACATCATTATATCTCCAGCGCACAAAAACCCTAAAACTGACAATTGAGATAAAACACACCAAATCCAAATCAAATCTCCTCAATCGATCAAGAGCATAGGAAAAAGATTCCTAGTGGAAAACCGAAGCAGCTCCTCACCTTCTATCAGAGCGTAAGGCAGCACTGTGACCAGAAAATCATGAAAATAGTCGATAAAACCCAAACTCAAAGATGTTTTAGAAACACTATCTTAGAGACCTCAAATCCAAAAGTTGGAAGAACCAAAGTTATGCAGGAGAGAAAAACCGATTCAACTAGGTCAAGCCCCCATCAAGACCAAACTGCCGGGGAACGTCAAGATTGAAAGTATTGAACGTCGTGAAACGATGAGACGTCAAGTGATTTTTCCTCTTCGCGTCTTCAGTAGGTCATGGACGTCCGTGGGGCACTACAGACGTCTGTGGACGTTGTGACGGACTTTCGAATTTTAAGTTTTTTTGGTGAAAACTTGCCTTTTTTGTGTTTTATTTCTATTAGACTCTTTATTTCGAATTTTAATTATTGGTGGCCTATATATAGAGGCTTGTAAAGACTTTTTAATTAGTTATTGAATATTTTGAATGCTTTTATGCTTGAATATTCTTTGCCTGCGATGGGTTTGGTGTGAGGCCAAGGGAGTGATTCCCAAAAGCCATTGTTATTTTCTCTATTATCTATCACTGTCTTCTTTGGATTTTTGCCTTATTGATCCCTGCTTGTTTCTCCTACATCTTAACCTATTGATTTCTTGATCTCTAAAATCATAAATCCCTTTCAGAATCCCAAATCAAACAGAGCCCAAAACCCTTTTCTAAGCCATAAATCAAACCATAAGCCCATTACAAAATCATACACCTATTTCCAAAGCCCTAGTTAGAGCCTGCGAATCTACATCGGATCGAAGACGAACGCCCAAGCCTGGAAAAGCTAGAGTTCTATCTCTAGGCCGATCTCGCCTCAAATCTAAAAGTACTTGCGCATCGGACTGGACCCTACCTGGATCTCGTGTGATCTACTCATCAAAATTCTCTAACCCTAAGGTATCTTAAGATAGTTTTGTGATTAAACTTGAATTACTTTATTTAATTTCGGCCAAATTGCATAAAAAAATCATATTCCGCATTTTAGGGTTGTCGTCCCGCGTCAGTTTTGGTATCAGAGCCCCTAGGTTTTCTAGGTTAGGGCATATTGTGTGTCACTTTAATTTTCATTGCATCTTCCTTCAGTTTTTGTGTGCACGCCATGTGTTTGACAAAATTCCTCATCCATTGTGGGTCATGTTTGCATGTCATTTAGCACTTGTGTTAGTAAGTCGTGTTCACCATGAGCATGAGCGAGATTGTCGATGCCCTTAGGGACATCAAAGCCCAAATGTGTGCAATTAATAATAGGAGCCGTTGCACACCAAATTCTTGGCAAAGTCTCAACAGTCGCGATGAGACTAGAGTTAGGGAATACCCTCATCAGCGTGAACCCGAGTACGATCCCGCCGAAAAGTTTCTAAAATCTATTCGGGATGAAGTTCCATGTTTTGATGGATGGCTAAACCCCAAAACCTTTGTGGAGTGGTTGTCGAGTGTAGAAGAATATTTTGATTGGTATGGCGTATCGAATGAGTACAAAGTTAGGTTAGTGAAAACAAAGTTGGAGGGTAATGCCAAATTTTTTTGGACTTGCTTAGAACGTCGCACTGTGTCTCTTCGGAATAAAGTCATCTCCACATGGGAGGACATGAAGGTGGAACTTATCGAACAATATGTTCCTTTCATACATCGTTACCTCCTACGGGGTTTGAAAATTAAGACAAATAAATGTCCTGATTGTCTTAAATGTCAAAGGTTTTGACACTTTGCATACCAATGCCCTACAAAATTTCTCACTCCGAATTTATTGCCTAAAAGAGTGAGTCCTAAGGAGCCTGAGAATAGGGAAGTGGAAGAAGTGTACGACCCTCGTATCGTAATGAGTGAAAAGGAGATGGAAGAAGCTGACGAAAGTCTAGTTTGTGTTGAAACGACCTCTATTTCCCTTGTGAGTAGTGATGTTGAGTCCCACACGTGAGTCAACCGAGTCACCCACACAAGAATCTACTGAGTCGCATACGCACGATTTGTTGGTGCCCGTAGAACCCTGTGTGCACGAGTCCTTGTCGGTGGTAAAGTCGCATGCACATGAGAGTATCGAGTCAATAGATACACTCACACATCATAGTCTCGAGTTGCATTCCGCTTCACATTCTGAGTCTTGCTGTGAGTCAAGTTTTGAATCTCATTCTGCATTGCATGCCGAAATTAAGCAAAAGCTTAATTCAAGCAACAATCACTACAAATTATCTGCTGATACGTCGACTACCGAGAGTGCATGGACTAGTCATGAAAGAACTCGCCGTTTGAGTTCTCGAAATTCCGACCGATATCGCGATCACACTTCATCGGGGATGAATTCCTTCAGATTCGAGAGACTTGATGAGAAGCTTCAAAAATACTTGGTAGAATAGCTTGGCAAGCCGAGTTATCAGGTTCATCAAAGAGAGGTTTACCATGTGCGTCCCGCTACAATCAATCGAGATGAGGATCATACGTCACCAGGAGCCTAGATTGTTTGGGCTAGTTGCGAGGAGTTCCACTGTGCGAGTTTCGATACACTTGATCTGTACCACGTGCGTGTTTTATCGGTGATGAAACATTTTGAGTGGAGGAGAATGACGGAGAACGTCAATATCGAAAGTATTGAAGTTGAACCGCAATAGAATTTCAACTTCAGAAAAAAAAAAAAAAAAAAAAAAGTTACTGTTCACATGAACAGTGACGGACGTCCGTGATTTTGCCCCTTCATTGTCCGCAGGTCACGGACGTCCGTGGACGTCATGACGGGCTTCCGAATTTTGAGTTTTTTTGGCGAAAACTTGCCTTTTTTGTGTTTTATTTCTATTAGAACTCTTTATTTCGAATTTTAATTATTGGTGGCTTATATATAGAGGCTTGTAAAGATTTTTTAATTAGTTATTGAATATTTTGAATGCTTTTATGCTTGAATATTCTTTGCCTGAGATGGGTTTGGTGTGAGGCCAAGGGAGTGATTCCCAAAAGCCATTGTTATTTTCTCTATTATCTATCACTGTCTTCTTTGGATTTTTGCCTTATTGATCCATGCTTGTTTCTCCTACATCTTAACCTATTGATTTCTTGATCTCTAAAATCATAAATCCCTTTCAGAATCTCAAATCAAACAGAGCCCAAAACCCTTTTCTAAGCCATAAATCAAACCATAAGCCCATTACAAAATCATACACCTATTTCCAAAGCCCTAGTTAGAGCCTACGAATCTACATCGGATCGAAGACGAACGCCCAAGCCTGGAAAAAGCTAGAGTTCTATCTCTAGGCCGATCTCGCCTCAAATCTAAAAGTACTTGCGCATCGGACTGGACCCTACCTGGATCTCGTGTGATCTACTCATCAAAATTCTCCAACCCTAAGGTATCTTAAGATAGTTTTATGATTAAACTTGAATTACTTTATTTAATTTCGGCCAAATTGCATAAAAAAATCATATTCCGCATTTTAGGGTTGTCGTCCCGCGTCACAAATGGTCTAATTGTGAATAAGCCCAGATAACTGTGAAATCCTATTTTTCATAAAACCGTTCGAAACTCCATCTAAATGGCCTCAAATGCATTTGATGCATAAGAGAAAATGATGAGAAGGAAAACCCAATTCAAACCATGTAGGTTTCATGGAAAATTGGCGTCAAAGTTGACCTGCTAATGTTAACATGACATCAGCAGAGATACTGAACATAAAGTGGTTTAGAGTACTACTAGAGAAAAACAAAGACCACGCAAAGATGCCTCGGGTTCCCGATATCTGATGCACAGAGATCCGACGGAGCGGCAAGGTGCAAAGCATACATCATACAGAATGCTAAACAAGGCATGCACGATCAACTTACTCTGATTCATGTAGACAAACTAGAAGCTAATATGTAACGACCCAAAATTTTCAAGCCAGAAATATAGAAATACCGGGTCGCTAGATCATAATCCATATTCTATATACAGAATTTCTTTGGTATCAATGGAAATCAATTTACACATGAAACTGAAATAAATATTCCAACGTCTATAAATGAAAATACGATCCAAATGTATACCACCGGTGACGGCCATACGTCACGCAAACAGTGGTATCATCATTAATGTACGTAGAAACAAAAATAGTCAATCACTCAAAGGAAGTTCTTTTAGATTGTACCAAGTTCAATTCTCAAATTCAACTAAGGATAATAATCTTCGGGCGGAAGATCTCCCTCATCCTCTAGTACGAAATCAGGTTCTTCTCTAAGTATGGGGACTTGAACCACTTCGATACCTGTGACACTTAGTGTCAGGGTGAGCTAAAAGTCCACATGCTCAGTAGGGCAATCCCAATACCAATTGTATCTTATCTTTCCAATACATAGATATTCAATGATCATTCAATATCAAGGACTAAGAGTGCCAGAATATAAGGAGTCAAAATGTCATTTTAATTGAATTATATAATTCTGCAGAGGAGTTCGGATGTTCTTTTCAGGAGTTCTAACAATTGAAATTCATAAAAGTGTTCCGTACCATGTTTTCCTTTTACAAGCAAATATCCAATTCAGGTATTTTCTGTGTATTTCAAATGCTAATTTCGAGTTTCATGCATGACTTAAAAATATAACTTAAATATTTCTAAAGCAAATATAGTGCTCGAGTCAGTGGTAGTCGATGGGAATCCTAATTATCATCGTTCAATGAACATTTGTCAGAGTGCCCAAGCCCTTGCATTGTAAGGTGTTAAATTATATGAAAGCCTTGATTTGAAATTTTAAAAAGGGTCGTCGTAATGGTTCTGTATTTTCAAAAATACCGTCGAAACGGTTTGAGTTTTCAATAGGGTCACCGTGGCGGTTCAGAGTTTTCAAAAGGTGTCGTCGCATAGGATTCGTTCACATCAACCTCAAATTACATGCAATGTTCTAAACATAATATAGTGTTCATATACCATTGATAGTTCATAATTCGAATTCAAATCCCCAATATTCAATGAGGGTTCAATGTTCAGTGAATTTTAGTGGAGTACCGTATTTAATGAGTTTCAAATGTTCAATGAGTTCCAATTATTCAATGGGGTACGATGTTCAATGAGTTCCCAAGTTCCTAAGGTCTTCAATTTCGTATTCAGATATCTAAGAATCACTAGAATCAATCATTACGATGACAGGATAACGTTCAAATTATTCAATCACTAAACACATGAATCGGAAGTGTAAAATATGGATTGTGCATTGAAAATCCCCTACCTCGTATTCTTAATGTCATATCGAAGGGCAGGACGATCCCTATTACTTTCGCCCGATTCCTCTCTCTATATTACATGAACGAGCAATGTATCAATGTCCAATTATAATTACAAATTATTCGAAAATACTTATTGCGAAACAATCAAAGAGAACCTTTGAAAGCGAAATTTGGAATGACTCGCTCGGCGATGGCGATGCTCATCGCTCGGCTCATTCTAGAAAAGCTTCCGTGCATTTTTTGACATCTCGCTCGAACGACAACCAAACTCGCTCAAGCGACTTTCGGCCGAAAGTTTGGCTCTTATTTCTAAAGTGTCTTCGCTCGCAATTAAGTTCCCAAAAATATGAATTAAATTTCGAAATTAGGAAATTAAGATCTGGAAAAATAAGGAAAAATGGGATTCAAAGACGATAACGACTGTTATTCACCTCTTGAAGCGTGATCGGTAATGACAGTTATTCACCTCTTAAAGAGTGATCGGTGATTCTACAGCGATATAGGTTTGAGGAGATTGGCTTCCAAAGCTATCGTCCCTCCGTTGTTCCGACCGTCTCCCTCCTTGATCTTGATGGCGGAAAAGATCAAGGAGCTTCTTGTGGAAGAATACCCAAAAGGTTTTAGGGTGAAGTGAAGGAGGTTGAGGAAGAAGAGTGGTGACAGCTAGGGTTTTCTTAGTCTATTTCTTAAGAGAGATTCTCAAAGAGATTCTGATTTTGGTTTCTCGTAACACACCTTTTTATAACTAAAGGTTTAATATCCATATCCACGTACCAAGGTTTGATCCTTAGACCTCTTGTCTCTATTCAAGCCTCTAACCATTAGGCCACCACATAACTTGTGTCAAATAATGACGAAAATAAATATAAAAACTGAGGACTAAGACCTGTATTCTTTAGTTAACACGTTTTTTGAAAAGTAAGGCATTTGGCGTATACGTTACTAAACACATACGAAATTTAGATATATCAACGATGTTAAAATCTGGATCTTTACATTCTTCCCTCCTTATAGAATATTCGTTCTCGAAAATTTTCGTACCTCATAATTCGAAGATCGATTTAGATTTCGTACTTGTGCATACTTCTTAATAAAGGTGGGTCCAAGGGTCACGTCTAATGGGTCAATGGTTCGACTAAGGTAAAACGTCAGAATCTTCTCACATGTCAACGGGTCAACATTTGCAAAAAATCCGGACCGTTACATTCTCCCCCTCTTTTTAAATTTTCGTCCTCGAAAATTTGCACATATTATAGGCGCAATTGTTACCCTTTGATGCAACTGACAAAAATAGATGATTGAGATCATCGCTAGTACATTAAATTGAAAATGAACAAAAACAAATCATCTTTGAAGACTCCTGTAATTCAAAATGCTACGACAAGCTAGTTGGAATATGAAACACGTGTCGTCGAGTCAGAAATAACATTATATTAACACTTCAAAAAGTACAATTACACCATTAACAAAAGGTGCCAGAGAGTCTTCACAACAAAAAAAAAACTAAGAAAAGAAACCTAATGACTGATACCATTACTGTGCCGCATCCTCGTCGGTCCAATTGACCTCCTCCTCGATGCCATCTCCGGGCCCCGAACTAGATGAACCAGTAGCATGAGCGCGAGCCCTCGCAATGCGTGCGACGGAATCCGTCTGACACATTGCGCATCATTTCCATGAGCATAGCGTCCTGAAAAGTTCATCTGACAGTTGAATTCAGCCTGGGTGACCCAATCACCATGTGGGGCAGGTGTAGGCTGGAACGGGGGTTGCTGAGGTGGGGGCACCTGTGGTTGGGCAGCAGGTTCGGGTTGGGCACGGGCGGCTAAGTGCTGGAATTCTTGATCCTGAACACTTCTGCTCAACTTCATCAAATTTAAACTCCACTCGTCCTCTTCATAGGACCTCACATTATCAGTTCGCCGCTCTTCATCAGACCGCACAACAAAATCATCAAACTCATCCTCATATTCATCGAAGAGACAAGAAATCAGACGAGCAAAGGGGATTGAGGTCAAGGGCTTCCTTTTCGACGAAGGGGGAAACATAGCACCATGGGTGTAGGTCAACCCCTCAAATAGAACTGCAGGGGCATTGAACTAACGACCTCGAAAGATGGAGAAAAGGGCCTGTAAAAGTACACCCACATGCTCCTGTACATGTCGAATATGATACATATTCTTCTTAAAAATGATGTCCAACAGCCACATATGGGCTAGCAATTGGGCTCTCCACACTGATTGACCTGATCCTTGTTCTCCATGGCCCATTTCAGCAACTATGTTTGGAAATGGTGTTGGTTCGGAGGCCGGTGCTTCAAGGCCCGAATCCTGCCTGAAAATCGTAGAGCACCCCATGGCTGCCGCAATATGTTCAACATCAAAACAAAACACCCGACCATCGACCTTCGTGGTGAGGGGGTGGGAACATGCTGCTCAAGGTTCTGGTAGAAAAGTCTAACCAGGCGTGGGTAGTAATGCGAGTGGAATGGGGGTGAGTAAAGGCATCAATTGGGCTTGAACGAGATAGTTTAATGCCCATTGGGTAGATTCTTCATCAATGAAAAAATCTCGTTGAAATCACTACTCGGGCTCAAATGTTTTCCCGCTCCACCATTGATTGGGTTTATCTTTTGTGGACGGAGGGGTCAGTCCGTGTACTTTTTGAAGATGTTGCCTTTTTAGGTGCCATGGGAAAACAATCAAGGTATTTCAAATTAAAAAAAAAAAGCACAATGTTACCTTTGGCTCCAAGGAAACACACGGAGAGATGCACAAGAAGAAGAGGAAGGTATCAAAAAACAACCAATACCGCGTAAGATGACGAGTTCTCCCGGGAGAAGGCAGCCGAAAAGACTCAATCCACGAAATTGCACGATAAAATGAATAGGAAAGGCCGTTGCGGCTATTTAAATCGCTAGGATCGCTCGAGCGTCAATTGGTTGTCACTCGAGCAAGTTACTAAAATACAAAGGGTCGATCGGGAAGTCGCTTGAGCGGGTACCAAATTTCACTTGAGCGAAAATCACAAAAAAATTCTGAATAAAAGCCTCAAAACTCGTGCGAGCGGGCATCCATGGTTGCTCTAGCGAAAAAGACCATAAAGGTTTCAAAGGAAAAATTAAGGACCCTCACTCGAGCGAGGACCAAAGGTCGCTCGGGCGAGAAAGTATAGAAGGTTTTTAGAGGGAAAATAGTTTACTATTATTATTATTATTATTTTTCCATTGATCATTTTATACAATGGTGCCAACTTCTATCACAATTCCTCTGAACACATGATTTGTTGAACTCTTATCGAATTTTCGCTTGATTTTTTTATCCTTCGAATTTTCCTCGAATAATTTTCCAATTTCTCGAATCAAACCAAGGTAGTACCTAACGAATAATTGCCAAGTTGAAACTTAGTTAGCATGGTCCTAGCTACCCTCATCGTCATAAGATAATATGACATAATTGGACGGAGTGTAAACAGGTTCTACTTGGGCATCTTCATCATCAGAGATTTCAATCACCTCTAGGGGTCCCGGTGTATAGTAGGGTTCATCGGATGACTTAGACGAAGATGAATAGTTGTCCTGCCTTAGGTGTCTAGCAACTGTCTTTCTTCGAGGCTCATTCATCTCTTGGGGTGGCGTACGTGGGCGCCTAACGCAACACTTCCTAGCAGTTCGACGCAATCTCACCATTTCCTGGTAACGAAGGAAATACCAAAATTAGGCTATATAGATCATATTTGATTCATTTCTAACTTATGGGTCCACAATCTAAGGTCACCTAGGGTTTTCGTTAAACTTGATCTCTAATATTATCTCAAGTCCACAGACTTTAGGTGATTATTCTTAGGAATATCTCTTTATTCTCAATAATCTCACTCTATCGTTATATATCCTTAATCTAAGTTTTCAGTCTTATTTCCACAATTATGACACTTGCTTAATATCCCTCAGTCCCAATAAGAACCTAAAGCCTAGGCTCTGATGCCAACTGTAACGACCCGAAATTTCCAAGCCAGAAATATAGAAATACCGAGTCGCTAGATCATAATCCATAATCTATATATGGAATTTCTTTGGTATCAATGGAAATCAATTTACACATGAAACTGAAATAAATATTCCAACGTCTATAAATGAAAATACTATCCAAATGTATACCACTGGTGACGACTGTACGTCACACAAACAGTGGTATCATCATTAATGTACATGGATACAAAAATAGACAATCACTCAAAGGAAGTTCTTTTAGATTGTACCAAGTTCAATTCTCAAATTCAACGAAGGATAATAATCTTCGGGCGGAAGATCTCCCTCGTCCTCTGGTACGAAATCAAGATCTTCTCCAAGTATGGGGTCTTGAACCACTTCAGTACTTGTGACACAGTGTTGGGGTGAGATAAAAGTCCACATGCTCAGTAGGGCAATTCCAATACCAATTGTATCTTATCTTTCCAATACATAAATATTCAATGATCATTCAATATCAAGGACTAAGTGGACCAGAATATAAGGAGTCAAAGTGTCATTTTAATTGAATTATATAATTCTACAGAGGAGTTCAGATGTTCTTTTCAGGAGTTCTAACAATTGAAATTCATAAAAGTGTTCCATACAATGTTTTCCTTTTACAAGCAAATATCCAATTCAGGTATATTCTGTGTATTTCAAATGCAAATTTCGAGTTTCATTCATGACTTAAAAATATAACTTAAATATCTCTAATGCAAATATAACGCTTGTGTCAGTGGCAACCGATGAGAATCCTAACGATCGTTGTTCAATGAACAATTTTTTAGAGTGCCCAAGCTCCTACGTTGTGAGGAATACTTGCGCAGTTCAGAGGGTTGTCGTCACGGTTCAATGTTCAGTGTGTGCTGAAACACTATTCAGAATTTTAAAAAGGGTCATCGTAACGGTTCTGTATTTTCAAAAACACCGTCGAAGCGGTTCAAAGTTTTCAAAAGGGCTACCGTGGCGGTTCAGAGTTTTCAAAAGGTGTTGTCGCACAAAATTCGTTCACATCAACCTCATCACATGCAATGTTCTAAACATAATATAGTGTTCATATACCATAGATAGTTCAGAATTCGAATTCAAATCCCCAATATTCAATGAGGGTTCAATGTTCAATGAATTTCAGAAGTTCAATGTGAGTACCATATTCAATGGGTTCCAATTATTCAATGGGGTACGATGTTCAATGAGTTCCCAAGTTCCTAAGGTCTTCAATTTCGTATTTAGATATAAGAACACCCAAAAGGTTTTAGGGTGAAGTGAAGAAGAAGGTTGAGGAAGAAGAGTGGTGACAACTAGGGTTTTCTTAGTCTCTATTTCTTAAGAGGGATTCTCAAAGAGATTCTGATTTAGGTTTCTCATAATACACCTTTTTATAACTTAATGTAGATTATCCGGTATTAGGCTGTCACACCAAGGAAGGTGTATAGGCATTTACTTCAAGGTCCAAAATGAAGGTTTAATATCCACGTACCAAAGTTTGATCCTTAGACTTCTTGTCTCTACTCAAGTCTCTAACCAGTAGTCCACCACATAACTTGTGTCAAATAATGACAAAAATAAATATAAAAACTGAGGACTAAGACGTGTATTCTTTAGTTAACACATTTTTTGAAAAGTCAAGGCATTGGACATATACGTTACTAAACACATACGAAATTTAGATATATCAACGATGCTAAAATCTGGGTCGTTACATAATAGTTGATGAATAGAAACATACTCATTTAGGTGAGCGAGAGAGAGAGAGAGAGTGTAGACAATAAAGACTTCATTATTAATTTTTTTTAAACGGTAGCGAAGGATTGTATTAAAAAAGAAAAAAGGAAAAGGAACACACATCTTGGCGGGTAGTAAGGAACGACCCGAAAGCAAACCCCCCCTAAAATAATCCTTCACCCCCAAGAAGAGTCTAAAGCAAAGTAGCCCCCATCGCATACGGAAAGGGACATTTGCGACTCGCTGTGATCCTCCCATAACATCATGAAATGTTGTAGCCCCTTGTTGAAATCTGTCATCTTATTTGCGTTTCAACTAACGACCAAGTCTCTGATATCCCGTATAACTAACGAAAACGGTTTGGCCTTATGCCTGAAGACTGTTGTTTCTTTCCACCCAAATAGCCCAAAAAACATTGTACACTGTGAGCAGCCATAACTCTTTCCTATGATCTTTCACTTCCATTTCTTTCCACATTTCCATCATGTTGGCAGGCCAGAAAGGAAGAACCCATTGAACATTTAATATGTTAAAAATCTTGTGCCAGATATTCCGAGTGTAAGGGTAGTGCAGCAGAATATGGGCCCCGATTCTATTCCCCTCATGCATAACAAACATTTGTTTAAAATCAGGATAATTCTTCTAAGCAACTGATCCCGCGTGAGAATTCTCCCCCGAGTGACCAGCCAGGTGAAAATTTTAATTTTAGGCAGCATCCTTACCCTCTAGAACCCTGACCATCTCCTGATATTAGAATGGATCCTTTCATGCATCAACAACCGATTATAGTAAGATTTCACTATAAAATTGCCTTTGTTCGTGTATTTCCATAGCCTCTGATCTCTGTGGCTGAGTTGGGAGTAATCCTCCCGATTTTCCTTAGCAAGTTCTGATACTTCTCCATCTCCCAATCCCTTAATTGGTGTTTAAGTCTAACATTCCACACCACGTTCCCATCAATTGAGTGCACAAAGTTACTGATCACCGCATCTTTCGAATCAGAAAGCCTAAATATCAAAGGTAAGGCCGTTTGGGGCGACAACCAAAGGATTCATTTTTGGAAGGACATATGAGTTGGGGAGCAACCACTACAAACGGCCTCACATCTTGACTACGCCATTTCACAGCCTTCCACAGGCCAAAACTTGATTGGAGACGATGGAAATATGGTCGTCAACTGTGGTTCCGTATTTGGTGGAGACGATTTGCCACCAAACTTTGTTCCTCTCCCCCTCATCACCCGACCTCCAAAGCCATTTGGCTAGGAGAGCTTTAATGGCAAGTTGTAATTTTCTGATTCCTAAACCCCCATTTTCCTTCTTGTCACAGCAGTCATCCCATTTGACTAGGTGTAATTTCTTTCGGTCAACAACTCTTTCCCAAAGAAAGTTTAACTATTTTCTCGAGCTTCTTCTTAACGCAAGTAGGAGTCTTGGGAAGAGACATCATGAATACCGGAATGGATGCGAAGGTGGATTTGTTCAAGGTAAGTCTTCCCCATTGCTAAGGAGCCTACTCTTCAAAGTAGCTAGTCTCTTTTGAAATCGTTGAACCGCCGTGTCCCAAATTCGAACTTTGTCCCTTCCAGAACTGAGAAGAATACCAAGGTAGTTAATAGGAAAGGTTTCACTCTTGCACCGAACTTCTCGAGCCGCCCGCTTTGTCTCTTGAATAGGCATATTAATTCCGACCAAACTCGATTTATGAAGGTTAATTCTCTGACCAGAAGCACCCTAAAAAATTGTCAATAAGTCCGTGACCACTTTTAATTCCCTATCTCCATTGCCTCCGTTGCAAAAGACCATGGTGTCGCCCGCATATTGAAGATGAGAAATCCGCTATCCATGTTCCGCCGTCATGAACCCCTTTATCAAATTTATCTCTTCAGCCCTCTTGAATAGGTTGTGTAATCCCTCCCCTACACAATTAAACAGTAATAGTGATATTGGATCGCCCTGTCGCAATCCCCTTTTACTCCGAAAGTATCCTTGAGGAATCCCGTTGATGAGGACCGAGAACGGAACGGATGCATAACAGCCTTTCATTCATTTTCTCCACCTTATCCCGAATCCCATTCGGTGTAATATATAATCGAGGAAATCCCAATGGACCCTATAGTAAGCTTTCACCATATCAATTTTAAGGGTGCAACCCTTTTCATTACGTTTTTTTACTGAGTCAATAGTTTTGACCGCCGAAACCACAATATCCATAAGCTGTCATTATTTATTTCAAGTTACAATACACAAGCCCTTTATATAGAGGGCAACATGGACAACTAAAACATTTCTACTCGATGACCCAAATGCTAGGAGAACGGACATTAGGGTGTTGATCCTTAGCAAAAAGGGATCATCTCTGTGCGCTCTTTTTTTAGTTTCCTTGTTTGGAGCCGTTGCAGCATCATAAGTGGGTGGTAGTGTGGAAAGGGTGTGCTCCCCAAAGAGTTAGATTTTTTGGTTGGATCCTCATGGTTGATTAGTTGATTAAGAGTGGTAAGAGGATTTGTACATGTGTATGGAAGAGGCGGAAGCAGAGTCGGAAGATCATCTGTTTTTCCATTGTTGGTTTGCTAAATTGCTAGGGATTTGTGGAGTATGATACTTAATGTTTTTAGGGGTAGTTGGGTCTTTCCTAGAACAAGCGGCAATGTTTTCACTTCTTGAGACAATGGGGTTTTCAAGGGAATCAAGTGAGCTTTTTGGAAAGCCTCTTGTATGGCTGTTTTATGGCTATTTGGTTGAAAAGGAATGGTACAGTGTTCCAAAAGAGGAGGAAGCCTGTTGTGCTTGTTATGCATGCAGCTAGATTGGGTGCTTAGCTGGGTGGAGATGGATAGAGTTGTTCTTCTTATGAGGGTGAGTCCTTGCTAGATTGTTGGGATGACTGGGCTTTCCCGGGTTTCTAGGGGGCTATGGTATTGCATTGGGGTGCCCTAGCCTTTTGTCTCTTGTTTCTGTTTTTGCTTCTTGTTGCTTTGGTTGCTTTCGTTTTTGTTTTGTGTTACCTTATTCCTAGCTTCTCATCGTCTGGTGAAGGTCTTTGTTGTACCTTTTTTTTCAACTAATATATTCTGCTCTACCCCTAAAAATAGATAAATAAAAGCCAAATGCACCAAATGTCATTTGGCATTTAAAAAGTTAGTATAATATAACTTTGCAATAAACACTCAAAGTTTGTGCATCTGAAGACGCCCTAATCTAAAACTATGTTCACCACCTGTAAATGTCCTCTGGTAAAAGCTGATGTGGCCTTGGTTGAGCTGATGAATTTACATGTTTGCAATATGAAAATGCTCTCTTTTCATTGTTTATAAACTTCATTTATATATGTACACGTGTTAAGCTGACTGATCGTTTGAATTGGTTATTAAGCGGTGTCTTTTGTATATGTGAAGTTCATTCACCTGATTTAAATGACTGTAGGGGCATGGCCTATCTTCATAATGAGCCAAATGTTATTATTCACCGAGACCTAAAGCCAAGGTGGGTTCAGTTTATGACGCACATGTTGTGTTCATAGTTCATAGTTAATACTGCTTTGTTGGGAATCAGCTGAATTTGCTAAATATTCAGGAATGTCCTATTGGTCAACTCCAACGCGGACCATTTAAAGGTTGGAGACTTTGGACTGAGCAAGCTCATCAAAGTCCAGAACTCCCATGATGTTTATAAAATGACTGGAGAGACTGGAAGCTGTAAGTTCAATTTTTTGAACATTTTATTGAAGGAAATAGTAATTTTGGCTCTTGAACTGATTCTCTTGTTTTTTCATGAGAAAAAAGACCGGTATATGGCTCCTGAGGTCTTCAAGCATCGAAAATATGATAAGAAAGTTGATGTATTCTCGTTTGCAATGATATTGTATGAGGTATTTTTTTCTTTTAAGTATCGTAGTATTTTTAGAAAGAGGTTACCTTTGGGCAGCTAAAGTTTCCTTTTGCTTTTAGTTGGCTGAGTAGGTAATTTTTTTTTTCAGATGCTAGAAGGAGATCCCCCCATGTCAAACTATGAACCTTATGAAGCTGCCAAATATGTGGCAGACGGACACAGGCCTACGTTCCATGCAAAAGGATACCTCCCTGAGCTGAGAGAGTAAGTCTAAACCTTCTCTTTGTAGTAGCATGAATCTTTTTACCTTTTTAAGGCGTCAGACCTGTTTGACAACTCCTAGATGCTTAGGTTTTAAAAAGAGCTGCGATGATAAAAAATTTGATATTTCTCAGTGGCATTGTGGTCTTAATTCCACCAGCGACACTGATATGGGTGATTCCATGCATTGCTCAACTCCTCAACTTGTATCATGAAGTTGTAAAGACGTTTTCATTTTGTGTTGGATGTTTAGGTTGACGGAACATTGCTGGAATGCTGACATGAATCTGAGGCCTTATTTTCTGGAGATCCTAAAGAAGCTCGAAAAGATCAAAGAAACCCTACCGGCAGAGCATCACTGGCCGTCTTTATTCAGTAGCTAGCAGCTGAGCCATGACATTGTTCTCTGTAGATAGTGTTTCCCAAAGTCGAATCATCCTCTGTTAAAGTTGACAGATGGGTCATTCAGAAAGCCAAGTGGCAAGTTACGACATTGTGATCATTGATGTGATGAATGATGGGGAGGGGACCAGTCCATGACCTAGGCCATCAGCAGTGTCTCTAACTGTGAAACAGTGTGGTTTTCAGCGTTTGTTTTTATAATTTCCAGATCACATGGACCTCACTTTATTCATAAGCAGGGTGATATGCCTTATTTTTTTATCATCGAACACATCAATTGTTGAACTTGTTGTCGTTGTTGTTGGATGAATGGATGAAGGCATTGGGCGTTTTTATTTTTACGGATTTGAACCTTGCCAAAATTTCTTTTGCAAGTAAATGGGACTTGTTTGATGTTTGTTGGGGACCAGGATCTCTCCCTTGTTAATGGTCGAGTTTGTTCCTTTGCTAAGTTTAGAAATGCTCTCTTATTTACCTCCGGAGCATGCCTTCTCAGTTCTCACTCTCCTCTTTTCACTGATTCACTGGTGCGAATCATTATTTGCACACAAAAATTGTCCCACGCACAATTTACGAAAAAAAAGAAGATAACTTTCAAAAAAGAAAAGAAAAAAGAAGACTTAGGCGCCCTGTTTAGAAACTCTTTTTCTTAAACTTGAGAATAGTAGAACCTGGATGAAACCATGGACGTAGGCACCACTGCCGAACCACTTAAAATGGTTGTGCTTTCTGTGTGTTTGATTTGTATTTTTTTATAACATGCTTTTTTACGTAACAAGAGGAATTCAAAGTGTTGGAATTAGAAAGAAAAAAATTATGGAATGTGGCTGAAAGTGGTATTGACATGAAAACTAGTGAAGACCTGGAAAGAAGTAGGGAGAGTGAACATTAATAATTGTAAAGTTAAAAAATACTTAATATTGATCTGAAAACGAGTAAAGAAATAGGACTTGTAAAGCCGACACTAAGTAGATGAGATAAGGAATTGCAAAATCATAACATGTGATCCATGCTGATTTAAATTCCTACCATTTGACTATCAAAATTAATTACATCAATGAATATTACAAGAGGCCTTAAAATATATATATATAATTTTATTAAAAACCTGCACAAATCATTTGGTAGAATATCTATGTTGTACCTTTCAAAAAAAAATACTAAATGTTGTAACATTTAAGAGTACCTTTAAATCCACTAACCAAATCTTTGAGTTCACTCACGCTGAAATACATTGACTGCATTGAATCAGATGATGGAGATTGTTTATCGTCCCAATCTTTTACACGATGGATCTTGAGATCATGGGCATACCATTAGACGGTTTGTTTTTTATTTCATGTGGAACACACTAAAAAAAGTGACTTTAAAATCAATTTTGAGCATGCATGTGATGTTAAGGTCACTTTTCTGAGATGTGTGTCACGTGAAATAAAACGCTGATTGTCTGATGATATGCTCATGATCTCAAGATCCATCGTGTGAAAGATTGGGAGGATAAATTATCTCTGCCTTATGATTCAATGCAGTCAATATGTTTCAGTGTGGGTGAACTCAAAGAAACTCAAAGATTTGGTGGGTGGTTTAAAGGTACTCAACATTTAAATACTACGGAAGGAATAAAATTATAGTGAGAAAGGAGGAGGGTTAGTATTATGTTGGGAGAGGAGTCTATGAATGAGTACCTTTATTTTCACCCACAAATTCTTTGAGTTTACCTACATAAGTGGGTCCACGACTTAGACAAACCGAATCTTTAGTTCTACCCACATATTCAAATTATTTTTGAAACATTCGAGTCCACCCACCATTTTCTTTTGCTAAACACCCACATCGTCTTTCCTCTTCCTCTTCCCGCGTTTGCACTATATTTGAATTCCGTTCCTCCGAGGCCCTTTAAATCGATTCATTTTTTGTGGTTGTACACCCACATCGTCTTCCCCTATCGTCTTTTTCACGTTGTGCAACATTAGGAAGAGTTTCAGTGGGTGTTCGAATCTTTTTTGGACTTGTGGTTGTACACCCACATCATTTTCCCCAAACTTCTTGTGCTGCAAGAACGTGAGGAACAAACGAAAATTGAGATCTGAAGAGCGGCGAAGAAACCCTCTGAGTTCTTGTTACCATTTGTGGGGCAACGACAATCAACGGTACTAGGTAATTTCAATGTTTGTATTTATTTTATATAATCTGCATGTCAAATTGAAGATTTTGATAGGGTTCATTGATTGCTCAGCATATTAAGTTGTTTTTAGGGTTCGTTGATTGTCAAGTTGAAGATCTTGATACCAAAGAGGCATTAACCCAGTTGGTACACTCCCTCCATTGTGAGGGAGTAGGTCATGGGTTCGATACTCGTCCTCCACGCTGTTTCCCACCCTTATCTTTACAAGGTGTGGGTTGGGTTCTGTTAGTTAACCCTCACTAGTGTAGTTGGTGCTCCCTCACACTGCTTCGCAATTGTCATATGTGCATGCGCGCTTGCTCCTTGGTTCTCGAGGTTGTCTCGGCCTAATGGCCGTATAAAAATAAAATAAAAATAAATCGAAGATCTTGATAATCTGCATGTCAAATTGAATTGTTTTTATATTCTGAGTGCCTCTAAATCCACCAAACAAATCTTTGAGTTCACCCACAGTAAAACACATTGATTTGGTTGAACTCAAACATTTGGTGGGTGGATTTAAAGGTACTCATTTTTTCTTAGTGATTCCAAACCAATCGTTGATGATGTGATTTGATTGACAGTCGGAGTGCGAAATGGATGATTTTCGTAAACGACCTACGACTTCCTATAGAAGAAGGCTTACAAAAGTTCGAATCGAATGATTATCCGAAGAGAGGTCTTTAGATTCTAAAATTGTTGTTGGTAATTATGATATTTTAGCAATAACTGTTGAAGTTGCAACGACAGTGATATCCGAGTCACGGAGTGAAGGAAAAATATTAGAAGAGAGAGTGGAAGAAAAGAGAGTGGAGTGTGATTGAAGGGATGGTGGAAGAGATTATTGGAGAGGGGAGTGTGGATGATAAGACAGTAGAGAGGAGGGCGGAAGAAACTATTGGAGAGGGGAGGGTGGAAGAAATTATTGGAGAGGGAGAGTGGATGATGTGGCAGTAGAGGGGAGGGTGGAAAAATTTTTGGAAGAGGGGAGTGCGGCATGCATTATCGGGAAGGTAGAAGGGATTAGAGAGGGGAGTGTGGAAGAGCGAGGGGAAGTGGTGTAAACGAGAGTAGAGGTGGGTGAAGGTGAGAGAGCTGAAGATGAGAGGGAGGAGGAGAGAGTAGAAGTGGGTGAAGATGAGAGGGTGGAGGAGCGAGCGGAAGGTGAAGAAGAAACAGTTGGAGGTCCGAAAAAGAAGAGAAAAATGCAAGAGGTCGATATTGAGCCAACCCAAACTAGAGTTGAGGATAATGTGACATCATTTTCCGAAGGCCCTACTGACACTTCGCTTCTACGATTGTATAGAAATCATGTTGCCCACGATCTATGGGTTAACAAAATAAGTAATAACATTCAATTCATGTAATGTATTTATCTTTTTTATTTAAAATATGTGTACATAATTACAATTGTCTTCCTAATTTTGTGTACATAATTACAATTGTCTTCCTAATTTTGTTGTTGATTGATGTAAGATCGAAGTATGTTTTATTGCATGCAATATTTAGCCAAACTCAATGTCTGGTCCATCATTCAAATGTCTCGCAAGTTTAAACGTAGAATCAAGACAACTAAAGTTTTGGTTGCTTGCTAGGGTTGCATTTAGGATCATCAATCATGTGCTAGTATCTACCTTGGTTGAGAGATG
Source organism: Chloranthus sessilifolius (assembly GCA_021018995.1). Classification (NCBI taxonomy): domain Eukaryota; kingdom Viridiplantae; phylum Streptophyta; class Magnoliopsida; order Chloranthales; family Chloranthaceae; genus Chloranthus; species Chloranthus sessilifolius. The sequence goes on from CM037586.1 coordinate 32,928,182, forward strand.
ACACCCTGAGACGAATACATTTTACTTCGTTATCGGTGAGATGACTATCACTCTCGACGATGTGAAGCATCTCATTGGCCTATCTGTAGTCGAAAAGGTAATTGTTGTAAATCCTTGCAGTACACCTGAATTGGTGGCCATGTGTGCTCAAGCATTCGATATTGATGCCGATGATGTGATGGAAGAATTGAATCACAAAGGATGCAAGAGGAAAGCTTTCCGCTTTGAATGATTGCATACTCGTTTAAGCCAGATACCTGATGATGCATCTAATGATCAGATTGACTGTGTTGAGGGGATACATTCTTTATCTGTTAGGCTGCACAATCAATACTGATAAATTAGGTAGTATGGTGTCAGCTCGATACATAAAATTGTTGGTCGATCTGAAGGTAGTTGAAGAGTATGCGTGGGGAGTAGCTGCACTCGCTTATCTTTATAGACAGCTGGGCATCACATCAGGAAAGAAGGTTGCCCAAATTTCTGGGCTGTTTACGTTGGTTGAGATATACTAAATAAATTCGCATAGCAATGCCTTACTAAATTGTGTTTCTAACATTTAATAAAAATAGTTGATGTGTGTTGTTAAACTATATGTTTTGTTATTTCAGGCGTGGAGCTATGAGCACCTAGCTCTTGAGCGTCCAATGCTTATGCAAAAGTCTTTTGACAAATTGCCTTTGGCCTTTAGATGGCAGTAACCTTTAAGTCAACTCACGCACTTCAAATCAAAGTTGATTCTTTTACGTGAAGCATTGGATGACTTACGAATGGATAAGGTAATATCATAATTAGTTATTTTACGTGAACCTATATACACATTGCATTATAATTGTAATATATATATATATATATATATATATATATATATATATATATTTATATTTATCTCGTACAGATTTTTTGGGATCCATATTATAAAATTAAATCAGAATATCCGATTACTCCTACGACGTTTTACATCAGATGTCTATTTTATTTTGACATTGTTGAGCCGTATTACTCGGAGCGGGTGTTGAGACAGTTAGGACACATGTAATTAATCCCCCGCCACTAGTAGCACCTGCAGAAGGGAGCATTAGAGGGAGAACTGTGAAGACATATACTGTATATTACCGAGCTGCTCCAAAATATTTTGAATGCCATCGCAGTCACCAATTAGCCGTAGAGGATCGTGGTGCTCAAACCTGTAGTGGGGCCATTTTGGAGGGTTATATGGAGTGGTACAAGAAGTTCTCTCATTTGTACCTCGTGGACCCCAGCCATCACGAGAGCTTGAGGTCATCCCAAAGTAGAGATGATGTCAACGATGTCTCAGAGGAATGGGTACATATTTGCGTTATTATGATGTCTCTCATTGATATAATGTCTAACGATCATTTTGAATGCAGTGATATCACAGAGATAGGGCGTTGATGCTATTAGAGGATTCGCTAGCTGCCGGTGTAAATCAAGACATTGGATACGTGATGGAGGTCATGAAGAGGGTATGCGATGAGCTCGAATTCGATTTGTCCTCCTCACAAGCTTCTATCTCAAGTCCGAGAGTTGATGCATCCCTCGTCGCTGATTCCACTTCAACACCACTCCGAAATCCTTCACGAAATGGAGAAAGTTTTAGTGAATTGAAAGTTGGAGTGATATGAGATGTAGAGTTTTTTTGCATATGTATATATAGATTTTTCGGTTTCTAGGGTTTGACGATATCATTTTTTTTATATATCAATTTTGTGTATTGCTTGAAGAAATAAATTTCTTTCTATTTCTTGAAGAGAAAGTTGTGTATTGCTTGAAGATATCAATTTTTATTGTAAATGAAGACATTGTTATCAGATGACTTGTTAGTAAGGCTTACAATTGGATAGACTCCTTATCTTTCTCAATCTCATAACAATTGGATGGGCTTATCTTTCTCAATCTCACATCTTCCTAATTTCAAATCAATCTAAACTGGTATAATCAATATGAATGACATCCACAAGATTGGATTTAATCAAATAAACCCTATAGGAAAAACGTGGGTTGTGTTGTGAGTGAATATAACAAAAAAAAAAAAAGGGAAAAAAAATAACCCAATGTTGTGGGTCTAACGGTAGGCACCCACTGTCACAGACCCACAATTGATAGTGGGAACCCACCGTCAGGAAGAATAGGATGGCCTCTGACAGTGGGCACCCACTGTCACAAACATAAACTTGATGCCTGACAGTAGGCACCCATCGTCAGGCAAGATCTTTGACAGTGGGTGCCCACTATCAGAACCACAACACTGAGTTTTTTATTTTTTATTTTTTTTTATACGGTGGATGGCTGCTATCAAATACATATACCTGACAGCAACCACCCACCGTTAGAGCATTAGAGGATGAACTCTAGTGAGGCCTGTCACTGGAGTTCATCCTCTAATAGGCCTCACTAGAGTTCATCCTCTAATGGTCTGACGGTGGGTGTCTGCTGTCACATTCTTATAGCTGACAGTGTGAACCCACCGTCAGAGTGGAATTTAAAAAAAAAAAAAAAAAACTCTGACAGTGGGTGCCCGCCATCAGGTATATGTATGTGACAGTGGGTTCCCACTGTCAACCCACCGAACAACTTTTTTTAAAAAAATACAACCACACTTTTTTCATAGGGTATTTTCATTAACTATGGATGCATAATCCAACTCACCGTGAGACCATTTCTTCCTTGAGTTCTATGCTTTTTGGGATGATAGCATATCCTCCCCATAAATAAACCTTATAGAATTACTAAAACAATATCCATCTCTACTGATTTGGTAATCTTTTGGGTAGCACAGTGAGAGATATTAAAGAATCTGTGGGTGAATTTAAAGGTACTCTTTTCTTATTTGTAATGTGTGGTTGAAGGAAATTGAAACTAATAGTGCTTCCAACTGTCAAGTCTTTATAGCTCACAGTGGGTGCCCCTCAACAAACCATGAGATGGGCTGATCATGGTCTTTCCACAACACAATTTTTTTTTGTTTTGTTAAATTGAAGCACAAGCCAAACCAATTGCCCATAGTCATTTTTGTTAAAGTGGACAATGAAGCTAAGATAACATCTATATGCTGCTATGAGAACTTGGATAGTTTCCTTTGATAATTATAGGTGTTAGGTCAAATGAAATATTAGCAAAAGAAAATATATCCAGTTAACAAAAAAAATTCTTTTCTGTATCATTTTATAGTATCTATATTCATACCAGCTGCACAAAAAGGTGCTTGCATGATCATAATATTTTCACCATTTATATGTATATACCCCACCGCAACTAAAAAAACTATCGAATTCCTAGGTAGTCCGATCAATCGAGGTCAATGACCAGATAATCTTCGGTCACAACTTTTTCATTATCTTTGGCAGAGTTGAAATTCTTAGATCGTTTCGCGAATTGAGACGACCATCTTGCTGCACAATCATCTCTGTATCCCCCCCATACAACCATCGATAATAGAATGAGACTATCTTTAATCAGGGTGACTCGGACGAAGTGACACCCGTCCACGCGAGCGATGCAAATCACCTTATCGTTGTATCTGCTGTTGTCCACAGTGAAAAAAGTCATACATAGTCAGGTGTTAAGAAAGACTAAAGGGGTACGTTAGCACGACGCTATTAGGTATCCCATACCCGGCACAGTCATCCAGTAGACATTCTGGGCATGATTAATGAAGCAGTTGAGGATCGCATGTATCTGAATCATTCGTTCTTGGCTACTGAAAATCGGTAAATACTTCTCCGCGCGGGAGGTCAACTCAGCCAATAAATCTGCTCACACTACCTCCCATCCACCGTTGCCCATCCCTAATCAGTGTGTACAGTTTTAAACCCGCAGTGCCTATTTGTCGCTACTTTCATGATATTTGTTATGATTGGATGCACAAACTTAGGGAGTGTCTTCAGATATAATTTAATTTCAAGACTTTCTTAAAGCTTCGAAACTTCAACGACTGCAGCCTCCTTTCCTTTCTCTTTTGCCTTCGTATTAACTTCTTTTATTATGTGCCCAAACTCGGATTTCTCTTTTTTCGATGACACATCACGCTTTCTTTTGTTCTCCTTCCCCTTAGTCTTGTTGCGTTTACTCTGCAACAAATTCGGCTAGACCATGTAAGTCATAGTGGGGTCTGACATCCATGCAACTATTTATAAATTTGGTCCTGGATAGCAGGGTCGGACCTCTCATATATGTTGTATATGCGACAAAAACAGTCTAGCACTTCAACACCTCTTAAGGATGCACTAGCTTTAAGCTAGTAGAGTTTCTTCCACCGAGGATGAATGGATTTGAGAGAAATTCTATTACCAGCCAGGAGCCATGAAGAGAGCTCATGCAAACATTGAAGGTCATGTGTCTTGCGCAGTATATGCCTGCACTGAGATTCCATAACAGACTTCGTCTCAACTACAACTTTGTTTGCATTTATAATTTCAAGCGCAACTCTAGACACGTGACCCACTATGAGCTCATAGAAATTGGTGGAATAATGATACCCCTCTTCAGTTTACTTTCCTCAAATGACGCTCATATGTGTATATGTTATAACTCGATGACGCCATCAATCTTTTCTCACGATTGCAAAAGGTCAACAATAGAAGATCTCAACTCGTGCTTGATCTGAGCATGCGTGTTCTCCGCTCGGTTTGAAGCTGTATTACTGAAATGTATATATTCATTCGTCCATACTGACACAAATTTTTCTTGAATGATTTTACCCAAGTCACATACAAATAGTAGAGGGTACTTTAATGATCCGCGTACCTATGGATCATGGTATATATCGCGGCTTTGTATTCCTCTACCGATGAACTACATGATTCTATCATGGTAAAAGACATCCCATTCTTCTGTAGTATTAAACACTTTTTTATAGTTCTTTAGCACACCTATATTTATGTTCCATACACATAAAAAGTGTCTCGCTTATGAAAAAACTACCTTGATCACATTCATGAGTGCTTGCTTCCGATCAGTGACGAATAGAGACGGAAGCTCGCTTCCCTTGAAAAGTGATTTGAATGATTGCAATGCCTATACATAAGGTTCTCTTTCTCGAATAACATGCACGCGAAACTAACATAAAAGATTTTGTGTGGAGGTCACTCCGATGATGCTTAATATCAGAAGTTCGTATTTGTTTGTCTTGTATATGCAGTCCATAACAAACACCTAAGTGAAGATGTTCTTTAGTTCTATCAAATCCGGATGAGCGAAGAAGATATCGGTTAATTCATCTATTTTAATTTTTATACAATGAAAAGAGACATATTTGCATTGTTCAAACTTAAATATCAACTCTTGGAAATGAATCCTCCCATTCTCTTAGTCAACTACATCACATGCCTCGCATTGTAGATTGTTTAAATGGTCGTATAATTTTTCAGATATTTCTTTCAAATACTATGTAATACATGACTAGGCTTGACCTCGACAGCTGGCATCTCTTTCAGAACTTCTCTCTTGTTTTCTTTCAACCGTTCGACATACGAATGACCTTCCCCAAATTGCCCCCTAAGGATGGTTGTGAACTCCGCAAAATACGTCCAACTTTCATACGGACTTTCCTTATTGTTTAATCTCCGTTCATCATAATGAGAACAGACAATCTGACTTTTTCGTAAAAAAATTTCTCGTTGCTAGGGTCTTGGATTGTCCCTTTATACGTGGACGAAAATTGTCTTTTTTATCGCAAGCCAACTTCACCATGACATTGCGACATTCAAATGCCTTATCGGACCTCTGTATCGTTAGCACAGTTCCCACTTTATTTACGACATCGCGAACCCACTCTATCATTTTCTCAAGGGTACTAAAGAGCTGATCTGTGGTCATAAGGAGAGTAATGTCTGTATTCTGTGATTGCGTATCTGTCACCTGAACATAATAACATAACGTTCATAATATTATCACTATTGAAATGAAAGAACTTATGCACATAATTTTAAAGACAATACTATTTTAAAACATATATATCCTCTCGTAACGTACTTCGAGATACTCAAAGATTCAATGACAATCACTTTTTAATCAAAACCAATGTATGTTTGAATCAAGTTGATCCATAAAAAATGTATATTACTCTTTCATAAATAAATTCGATATAGAAATGAAATGAAACCTACAAAATCATTTTTTATTAATGCATAGAAACTCTAAGTTTATTTAGATTGAAAAATTATATAATGAAAATTAATTTAAATAGAATAAAACATAATATAATGAAAATTAATACAAATAGAATGAAAAATAACCCATTTACTAAATCCTAAGTTTACTTAGAATGAAAAATAACTCATTTACTAAATCCTAAGTTTACTTAGAATGAAAAATTATATAATGAAAACTAATACAAATAAAATAAAAAATAATGAAATTAAAATTAATACAAGCAGAATGAAAAATAACTCATTTACCAAACCTTAAATTTACTTAGAATGAAAAATAATATAATGAAAAATTAATACTAATAAAATGAATAATAATAGAATGAAAATAAATGCAAATTGAATGAAAATTAATACAAATAGAATGAAAAAAAAACTCCTTTACTTGTATAGGAGGTTGTGATTCTGTTCGAGAGAGTTGGGTGATCTCCAAATCATCATCATAGGATATCAGCTCTTCGGAGCTATCATCCGCGTCTTTCGAATCTATGTCCGGCGTTCCCAATAGCGTGAAATCGAAACTAAAACGAGAGGAAGAGAAAAGTAAGTGAGTATACTCAAAAAAAGAAGAAGACGATCAGGAGTGTCCAACTGAAGAAGAAAAACGAACGTGAGAGCATAAGAAATGCTCGATGTTCAAAGAGGTTGTAGCGCGGGAACGAGAGGAAGAAGAAGAAGAGCTCGAGAGGTTTGCATATATGAATAAGTGAGTGCACCGAAAGATTACAATGAGTGTATTAGGCTCACGAATTTTGAGGGGTATTTTTTTATTTATTTTAGGTACACGTGGGAGCGTAGGTGAACTCAAAAAATTTGTGGGTGAAAATAAAGGTACTCTATATGAATTGCAACAATGCACCCTTTTGGAACCAATAAAAGTGAGAAACGTTTGATTTGCTGATTTGGGGTGCATATTATATCAATAGTTGTTGCTCGTGTCATCCATTTGACCAAAGCACTACCGGCACTACGTCGGTCATAGTTTTTGATAGCCCTTATCTACGTCGGTCGTAATGTTTGATAGCCCTTATCTCACGCGTTAAGTGGCCACGTGTTACTGCAAATAATTAGTGTAAATCAAACATGCCCCCAAGTGTGCAACTCACAACCACAATTCTCAAAATTAAATAATAACAAAAAAACGAAGATAGGGTAGTTTCGATATTAAAATAAGATCAAGAGGTAATTTAAGAAAGCGGGGTCCTATAAAGGGTACCCATCCAGATCCAGCGGCTTCTTCGTCATCTTCATATAGATTTGAGGAGAGAGAGAGAGAGGGAGATCTAAAAGAAGGAAGAATGGCTTCTTATTACAGAGGAGGAAGAGGGGGAGGGAATTTGGACGAAGATGTGGATGATTTCGACGAATACGATCCGACGCCATACGGAGGGGGTTATGATCTGGCCCTCACCTATGGTCGCCCAATCCCACCTTCTGACGAAACCTGCTACCCTTCTTCCTCTTCTTCTCACTACCAAGATGAACAGCCTCCCCACAGTTACTCCTCCTCCTCCGCTTATGGAGGAAACAACGATGAAGATGAGTATTCTCGACCCAAACCCCAGCCTAATTATGGCTTCCGTCCTGGGATGACCCGTCCTACCTCCTATGGTGGTGGAGATGGTCTTGGCTTCAACCACGGAAACGAGGAACACGGACAGCGGAGGAGGCCTGCTTTTGAAAAGACCAGTTACGAGCAGATGGAGGAGGAGGAGCCACCTACTTATGGGAGGCCTGCTTTTGAAAAGCCCAGTTACGAGCAGGTGGAGGAGGAGGAGCCACCTACTTATGGGAGGCCCACTTATGGGCAGCAGGAGGAGAGGGTTGAGTTTCAACCTCCCAAGCCCACTTATGGGCGGCCCAGTTATGGGCACCAGGAAGAAGAGTTTGAAGCTCCCAAGCCCTCTTATGGGCGGCCCAGTTATGGGCACCAGGAAGAAGAGTTTGAAGCTCCCAAGCCCACTTACGGAAGGCCCAGTTATGGGCACCAGGAGGAGGTTGAACCTCCCAAACCTACTTATGGAAGACCTAGTTATGGGCAGCAGGAGGAGGGAGAGTATGAGACGCGTAGGCCTACCTACGAGAGGCCTAGTTATGAAAGGCCGCAGGAGGAAGAGAATGAGCCTCGTAGGCCCACCTACGAGAGGCCCAGTTATGAAAGGCCACCGGAGGACTACGAGACGAGGAGGCCCACTTACGAGAGGCCCAGTTATGAGCGCCAGGAGGAGCAAGAGGAGGTGCCCAGGAGGTATCAACGCGGTCAGGTATATTTCTCCCTTTTTTATTTACTTTTTTGAATATTTGCGTGGCTTATTGTCCTTCAATTTCCTACTTGATTGACTTTTCAATGCTTATTACTTCATATATATATATATATATATATATATATATATATATATATATATATATATATATATATATATATATATATATGTATGTATGTAATCCCTCTTATCGAATCACTCAGTAACTTATTTTTCTCACTCAGGTTAGGTTGCTATTACTGGCAATTCCTTTTTCTGTTGGCTTAAGTCATATCCCTTTTGATTCTTTTGCAAGGACCTTTGTTAGAGGGTCATCCAAATTCTCTGGTGATCTAATCTCAATAATTGTAATTACTCCATCCATGAGTAATTCTCTCAAGTGTTGGTGTTTTCGACGAATCAATCGGAAATTTTCATTATACTGATTACTATTGACTTTCAATAGTGGTGGATTGCAATCACAATTTAACAAAACAACATAAACATGTTTAGACCATAAAGGAATGTCAATAAGAGGTTTCGAAGCCATTCAACCTCTTCTCTTGCTAAAGCTATACTGATGAATTCATATTTCCTAGAGTTTTATAAAATCATTTGTTTCTTCGATTTTCACGAAATAGCTCCACCAACTATAGTGAAAATATAGCTCCTTTTTGGCTTTGAATTCATAGAAGTAGAGTTTTAATCAACATCACTATACCCTTCTACTGCGACAAGTACTAGGATTAGAAACGTATCTACATAGTTTATGCAGTGATTCTACTCCACAGCACTCGATAGCTTGGCTTGGCTGGCATATGGAGGGGCAGCAATGGGCTTTTTGGAGGGTGGGGGTGTTGGCTGCTATGTGGGATATATGGCTCGAAAGGAACACTCGCATTTTCAGGAAGAAGATTTGCCTGCTGGGATTGATTTTAAAAGCCATCAAAGACCTTGTGTCTGTGGGTGTCCCTTGACAGGAAAGGGAATGATGGGGATCCTGGAGAATTTTTATTTTGGTTAGATAGGGGATCTGGGTTGCCCTAGCTTGGTCTTGGGTCGGCCTGGAGGAGTGTCCTCCTTTACTCACTTGATTTATGTTTTTTCCTTTCCGTTGGACTGCTCTATATGGCGTTGGCCTAACTTGTTTTTTCAGCTCCTCGCTGGCTTTAATTAAATTTTGTTGTTTATCGATAAAAAACAAAACATCCATATGATGGACTACCAAGTTATGAACCGTGTTGCAAGCAGAACTTGAATATATGTGACTCTAGATATTGAAGAGTAAGTGTCAAAATAATTTATTCTTTCTTTTTGTGTATATCCCTTTGCTACAAGTATAGCCTTATATTTTTCTACTGAACCATTGGCCTATGGTTTTGGTATCAAGAGTTGGATCAACTAGTTCTCAAGTATGATTTTGTAGGATCGATCATTTTCAATGTCTTCTCTCCAGAAGGTGATGACATTCCCTCCTTATAATAAGTGGGATCAGCTTCAATAGCATCAGTAAAGAAATCAGGATCATAGTCCTTAGAAACTCTAGCCCTTTCACTTCTAACTACAAAATCATATTGAAGTGAATCTTCAAATTCAGGTTGTCTAGGCTTAGAAGAGTTAGGGTTATGTTCATCACCTATTGATGAATCTCACTATTCCTCGAGTTATAGAGAAAGATGTTTTCAAAGGAATCGGCATCTCTAGATTATATTATAATATTACTCCAAATTGGGAAAGACATATTCTACTATTTAGCGTATATTAAGCAAAACTTTGGTCTCTTAAGACAACTAGTCTGATGTTAGCCAGACATTCCCAAATTCTATAGTAGTGTAAGTTAGGTTTTCTTCCTCTCCATATATAATAAGGATTAAATAAGACATTTTATTAGGTACTCGATTGAACAAATAACAAGCAGTAATAAGAGCTTCTCCCCAAAACTTAAGAGCACCCCTGAACTAATCAACATAGAGTTTATAATTTCGATTAGAGTATGATACCTACGCAGTCACCCCGTTATGTTGTGTAGTATAAGGTGTTCTAACTTGAGGATAATTCCATTAGATTCACAAAATAGATCAAAATCATTTGAGGGGTATATTCACCTCATGTTAAGTTGATTTTTCAATTTAAATTTAAAAGTTTAAAATATGCTAAGGGCTAAATCCTTAAATCTAATCAAGTAGACATGATAAATCATAATAGGTAGAGTGATCATCTATAAAAGTGATAAATTTTTTTTACCACCTCTAGTCAAAGTGTCCTTTAGATTACGTATGTAAGAATGAATAAGACCAAGTAAAGCAGAGTTCCTCTCTACACTAGGAAAAGAATTTCATACAAATTTAGATTGACTATAATATATACATTTGTCACAAACAGTATCAGATAATTTAGATGTAATTCCTAAAGCACACATTCAGTTTACATAATTAAAATTTATGTGACATACAAACATATACAGAGGAAATCAAATACGTAGAAAAAGAAGCATTTTGGATATGTTAATGTTCAGTTTAAACATTCCAGAGACTACATAGCCTATCCCAACAAGTTTCCTGTTCTTGGAAATCACATATTGATCAGATTTGATCATGCTTTATTCAAAAGAAAACCCGAGACTAAATTCTTTTGATGGCCATGAATATGAAGCACATCCTTCAGATTCATAACTTATCCAGAAGTAAACCGCAACATGACAATTCTGATAACAACAAGCTTCGAAGTAGAGGAATTGTCCATTTGAACATCTTGCCTGATCTTCAAAAAAAGGGGCCTCAGTCACATGCTTTATTTGTTGATCCATTATATCACCGACACGCTAGGAAAAAAAACTTAGATAGAGAAATGTTGCTTCTAAGATTCCCTATTCTTGATATTTAAGGGAGACTTTAATTGCTATAAAGTGCCCCAAATATCTAGGACAGTAAATATGAGTCCACCTGTCATGGATTTGTGCCCTTTTCTGAGGAAATAGCTGAGATATTAAAAGCTAGTGCGTGAATGATTGATAAAAGATAAAAAACGGAAAGCGGATTTGGAGAACTATGCTTTATTACATTGAATTGCAATTGGAGGATGAAATAAAGAATAATGCTACTGTTGGTTGAGAAATAAAACAGGAGCAGTTGAAGAATAAATGAAGAATGCTGGGATCAGGGGTCGGCTTATGCTTATCAAAGCTGCCCTCTCGAATGTTTCGGTGTATTATCTTTCTATGTATCACTGTCCTGCCTCGGTGCGAAATCGCTTGGAGAGTATCATGAAGAATATTTTTTGGAGTGGAACCTCGGACCCAAAAAAATTCCACCGAATAAATTGGGGGACTGATTGCCTCCCCAAATCTAGTTGCGGTTGGGTATCAGAACCTTCAAAGACTCAAATCTTAGAGCTAGTAGCACAGAAGAGGGCTGCTTTGTTGATGAGCTGAGGGAGCTTGAGGCAGTGTTCTGGGACTCGAGTGCTTCATGGTGCAACGAGTTGCATGGTTGGGTGCTGCTGGTATTGAAGGCAAGTGGGTTGGGAGACAAGAGGATGATAATTCTGCATTGTGGGCTTAAGTTGTCTCATAAAATTAAGGTGGGAAAATATGGTTTGGACGTGTCGAAGAAAGGCCTTTACAGGCTTCATGATGGTGAGGGGTTTGCAGCCCCTTCGCTGGCCTTGCCAAGAAGTGCACCAAATTGAAGGTGGGAAATGGCATTCTCATTAGATACTAGGTTCATTTTTGTCCCCTTGCTAAGTCATTTCCTCATCTATATGTGTTATCTCCAGTTAAAGGGGTGTCCATTGTGGATAATACTAATGAGGGGAGTCACAATTGTGGATAATACTAATGAGGGGATATAATCTTTCCCAGGGACGAGGGAGTGGCAGAGCGAGCCTCCAACAACTATTGCAGCTTTTGGGTTCTCCGCCAGCTCTTGGCAACGTCGATGTGGGAGTTCGGGTGCCTGTTTCAAACAACAAAGTTTAAGAATCTAAATACCAAACAGATTAAATCTTAAAATCCCTACTTTACTTTGAGATATTGAAGTGATTGTCAGTCCATGTTTTCTGTTGTTGATTCACGTTTGGAATGCATAAAAAACCATAAAGCCATTTTAGCAGTTGAAATAATGATGAAAAATAAATGGGTAGGGCACTGTATTTATGAACCCAGAAAATTGAAAATATTGAATGAAATATGTGTGAATTTCCGGGGCATGGCGGGGCACTGCTATTTATCACCTTGCTTGGTGTCAATACTGAGACATATCACCTGATACATCCTAGGACCATCTGAAATTTACATCCATAGTGCTTTAAGATGTGTTCACATTCCTTCATGCATCACTCATCGCCTTGTCCCATCTATTTGGGATCAGCGTTCTTCACTTTCATTCATACATGTTTATTGGGCCTGTTTAATTTGGTTGGTTATATATATTTTATGCATCTGGAGACATGCTGTGTATAAGAAGTGGGACTGGAAATAATATGATACTGTACGCAGAGAGCAGTAAGTGAGTAACATTGGCATTGGTAATATACTTGTGTGACTACAACCTAAAATTTGGAACCACTGGATTGAGGCATGTTGGATTGCCCTGGATGCTTTGTGCAATTGGTTATTACTTAGGACAAAGAAATGCCATGAAATTTTTTGAATTTTATAAAAAATTATATGAAAAATATTAGCCAATACTTAATGATATATATTTTGTTCTGTCTTGTTAGATTATTATAGTAGTAAAAGAAAAGTTCAAGAAATATGATTTCACAATCCAGTGTGGACCTCGTAATTTCATGATTCAATTAATATTCAGAACATTAATTTTTATATGCATGACTTTCAAGAAAAGAACTTGGGCATTCTGTGCATGATGATGACAACGTTGAGGTTGCAGGTTCAATCACAGATTATGGTTAAAAAAATATAAACACTTATGCATTCTCTGGCTTAGCTTATATATATATTTTCTTGTTACGATTCTTTTCTGATTACTCCAATTGGCAGGGTGATGATTCCGAGGATGAGGAAAAGAAGCACCGCCATCACAAGCACCACCACCGCAAGTATGCTGATGATGAATGAGCAGAAACCATATGGTTACTGCATAGTGATGGATTTATGCTTCCATATATGATTACTAGCTAAATAAGGGGGCAAGGTTTTCTTAGCGACTATTGTTTGTTTTCAGCTTTGTCGTATGGCTAGGATGTTACTGCTTGCTACTTGCTACTTGCTATTATGAGAGAACTGTTGTGTGCTTTGAATAAATTCCTAAACATGACATGATTATGCGTGGATATATCTCTTTTCTTGAAACCTTTCGAAATGGAAGTCCACGAACCAATTAGGTTCAGTGACAATAACTTCAAAAGAAAATGGTTTCTTTTGAAGCAATGAGAGAGAGAGAGAGAGAGAGAGAGAGAGAGAGATTTTGATTGATTGATTGATTGATTGATCGATCGCAAAGAGTAAGAAAATTAGGGTTATGAGCTGGAGGTTGTTCTCAAACCGGCCATTGTTATATATACTACATTTTACAATAGAATTGTGTAGGAAACACTATGACGCATATATATATGTTAAAGACTTTAATGGAACGCTTAAAAATATGATCACATACGTGATATACACTAATTGTACAATCTTGACGAGTTGCATAGACAGGTTATGATTCTTCCCTCAACTGTTTATTGATAAATTTAGAATGCTTTTAATGACGGTTGGAAAACTATTGTGCTGTCAAAAGGCATGACAAATGATGTCTACTATGGTGTAAAATGATGGTCTATGATATAGGGACAAAGAAGATAGAGTGCATGGGTTGAAGTGCATAGGTTAAAATGGTTGTGGAAAGGATAAAGTTAGGAAAGAATAAATCAGATGGACTTTAAGAGTGTCACCTAAATCTGCTTATCATTCTTATCTAGCCATTTGGGGTTGGCTTTGCAAGTCCTATTTCTCCCCTCGCTTCTCATTACTAATAAGTTTTTTATAACTTTACAATTCTTCATTTCCTTGTATGAGAAAAAAAATTACAAATGTTGCCTGAGGTGGGCTAAACGTATCTATTAGAGGCTAGGTGCAGATCTTCTATGAAAGGTTGAGTTGTTACAGGCATAAGGAGGATAGTCTGAAGACTAACAAAGACTCGAAAAAAAAGTAGTGAAGTGACATGAAGAAATGTAAATTATGGGAAACTTCTCTTATAGAAAAGAAATTTTCCCTTACGTTTTTCGGGTGTTCATTGACGGGTAATGTCTAATACTTTGATCCAAGGATCAAAATTTCGGCCGAAATGATTGAAATTTCGATTATAGTCCCCACTGAAACTGAAATCCAAAATTTCAGATTTTTTGCATGGAATTTAAAATTTCGGATTTCGATATCGGTTTCAATTTTGGTCATACTGGAAACAAAATTTAACCCGAAATTTTGATCCTTGCTATGATCAGCCTGACTTGTGGGCAGAATTCAAACTGTTGAATGATGCAAGTGACTTCTCAGTAGATGACTTTTTTATGGGAAATTTACTTGATCGACCGTGTCAGATACACCTTTTACGTCAGAGACCTTATATTTTCACCTTTATCCAAACCGACTAACTCCAAGCCTAGCTAACCCTAAGGAGAGTAAAAAGTCTAAATTATCTTATTTTATGACTTTCTTTAACCCACAAAAGCATCCTCTTTCTCATTTTAATCTGCTAAAAAGTTAGAGGTGGGTCAGGTGACAACGTCTTCTTCCTTAGTCTGATTTGTTCCGATCTGCTATTTCAAAGAAGAAAACAGAGGATTGGGAAAAGAAACCCCTGCAGTTTACCGTTGCGACGTGAGGTATCCTACTTAAACTCAATTTTCAGTTTGTTAGTTTGTTAGGGTCTCTTAATAGTGCAGTATAAGAAATAATTTAAGTTTATTGGTCTCCATTTTCAGTTTGTTAGGGTCTCTTAATGTTGCAGTATAAGAAATATTTTATTTCCTTGGTCAATTTTTTAAAAGGTTGATATCGATTGTATAAACAGTCAATATCAATTGTAAATACAATCGTTATCGACTCTATATACAGTTGATAATAATTATATTTACAATCGATATCGACTGTTTATACAATCAATATATGTTAACAATCGTCTTCTCTCTTTTGTGTCATCGGTCTTATAATCCCTTTCTTCTCATTCTTAAACAGGCGATAACGGAGGTGAGAATTCCTCTTCTCTGTCACTATGATGGTCTTCTTGTAAGCGATGATAGCTTGTATAAAGGTGGCCGGCGGAGAGTTATTAATATTTCGACTAATATTTCTTATGAACAATTCATAAAGTGAATGTCTACTGTTAGTTTTGCAAGGGCAGATGAAACAGTTTCCATAAAGTTCAATATGAAGATAGTGAATACCTCTGTCGTTGCTGACATTTTGGACTCTGATGATTTGATCACCCTATTTACGTTTTATAAATCCGGGGTGGACGTCATAAAGGTATTAATCATTAAGGAGCCGTCATCCTTTCGAGTCGAAACTGAACAAGTAACTCTTAGCGGGACTGATTTTGTGAGTAACCATTCATTTCAGTTATGTAAGTTTGAGGATGATGAAATTATATATGATACTGTCCCATTAGGCGATGACAACGATATTACGGCGAACATGTCTGTCAAGAAACAACTATTGATTTAGACGATGCTCCAGTTGAATCGTATGATAACCCACTAAAATATATGTATGGGTCACAACAATGTAGTCAAAGGTTAGACTACACTTCAGATAGGGTGGTGGATACCGACGATTTCAGTCATATCTTCCCCGGTGGATAGATAACTTGGTTGACTCATGAATTATGTTTTACCATGTCATCGATGGGGATTATCGGAGAAGCTCAACCCGATCTCCATACACATGAGCACCCCTTCGGTGAAAGGCCTAGTCAACCATGCCAGAACCCCTTCGGTGAAGGATTTAGTCAATCACATCAGAACCTCTTCGGTGAAAGATCTAGTCAACCACCTGAGAATATCGCAAGTGAATGACGTAGTCATCCTCAACCTACTAATGAAGATACCTTAGAAGAAGATCATGAAAGTGAACCAGATGAGTTTATAAAAGAGGATCCGAATATTTTTGTGAGAGATATTGATAATCCCTTATTAGATGGAGATTATAAAGTGTCAGAGACATCGGGCGACTCCTCCGATGAAGAGGTGGAAATTGAATATCGGAATTTGACGTTTAAAGTTAGAGAAGTCTTCAGAGACAAACAAATATTTCAAAGAGTACGCGGTGAAGAAAAACTTTCAAATTCGGCCTTTGAAAATCGCTAGTTATCGAGTGACAGCCGGATGCTACGAACTTGATTGTTCATGGCGAATACATACGTCTAAATTGATTGGGCTCTACTCTTTCAAAATCAAGACATTCAATAGTATTCACACATGTGGGGCTGCTAAGATCGGACCGCACGGTCGCCGTAATGCAACAATCTCTTTCGTAGCCAACTATGCACGAGAGAAACTTATGAAATGATTCGACTATATAACGGCGCCGATAATATTTGATATTGCAAAAACTTATAATATGCAAATCTTATATGCTAAGGCTTGGAGGGGAAAATAACTTGCCCTTAATGATATTAGAGGTAGTTGAGAAGGACAATTTGTGAATCTACCAGCCTACGTGAAGGAGATGGGGATGATAGATTCTAATGTATAAACATCCTTTCAACTTACGCTTGAAGGTAAGTTTCAAATATTTTTTTAGAGTTTTGGCCCGTGCATCGGAAGCTACCGCAATATACTTCGTCGCATATTGCTTGTAGATGGCACACACCTACGGGGACGTTTTGAAGGGATCCTACTTATCGCCTCGGCGCAAGACGGTAATGGCCATATATTATCGTTACCATTTGCCGTCGTCAAGTTAGAAGAAGAGGATACGTGGATGTGGTTTCTTGAACGGGTAGATGCGTTCGTGATCGGTGAGTTTATCGAAGATTTCGTTATTATCACGGATAGGTCGAAGAGTTTAATAAATGCGATGAAACATATATTCCCTAACGCATACCACAACTACTGCATGCGACATATGAAACAAAATTTGACACAAGTATCCCATGAATAATGTGAAGGGTCTATGGTGGAGCGTTAGGCATGTATATTCAGTAGAGAGATTTGATTATTTTATTAATAAAATAAAAAAAGATGCTGCTGATCTTCGGGCCGTAGAGTATATTTTAAAAATAGACCCGAAGCATTGAGTACGCGCATATATGAAAGGAAGGCAGTACGATTCCCTGATTACGAATAATGCTGAAAGCTTGAACAACGTACTAAAGATAGCTCGAGAGAAACCAATTATCGACTTGATCAGAATTGCTAGAGAAAAAGTCGCCGATCATTTTCAAAAGTCCCGACAGATATATGAGAAATTGACCACCCTCCTTTGTCCTAAAATAGACTAGCACATAAAAAATGTGCTGCAATGGGCCGGTAGAAAGAGCTCAACCATACAAGTGCGATCAATTCCAAGTCAATTTCGAAAATTTCATTCATCACGTCGACTTGGAACACAAGACGTGTACTTGCTGCCGTTGGCACATTCATGGCTTACCTTGCTCGTATGCTGTTGCGGTCATCAATCGGAGAAGATACGATTACCATAACTTCTGTGATATGTGATTTTTCACTGCTTGTTTTAGACAAGCATACGGCGAACAATGGCTTCCCACTCTCGATAAAATTCAATGGAAATTCCAAGCTGAGCAACTGTCTGAAAATATGAAAGTGAGACCACCCTATAGTTATCGAAAACAAGCCAACCGTCCGAGGAAGAGAATGATACGGTCTAAGGGTGAGATTAAGGCCCTATAGTGTGGCAGGTGCGTGAGTATAGTCACAATCGCACAAGTTGCACGGCAGTGGAACCGATGGGTTGATAGTGCATATTTTTAATAGTGATAGATGGAATGTAGACGAGACAATATATATTTGCTCAGAAACTTAGAATCCCGATATTTTTGTTTCGTAATAGTTGTAATTTTAGACTGTACACTTGCTCAGAAACATGGATCATGAAATGTACAAATGAGCCGTTAGCGACTGTATATAAAGTCGATGACGATTGGATAGACAGTCGATGGCGACTCTACATAAAGTCGATGGCGACTCTACATAAAGTCGATAGCGACTTTATATAAAGTCGACAACGACTATTTATATAGTCGATGGGGATTGTATATAGGTCGATGGTGAGTTCAATGGAAACTTAACTTAGTTGTGGTTAAATAATTAACAGTAACAACTGAAATTCGAATGTACACAACTGAAATTTGAATGTACATAACATAATTTACATTTAAAATGTTTCATTTACATATTAAAAATGTTTAATTTACATTACACTTTTGAGGACGGAACCACTGGTACTTCTTCACTAGGGTCCTGCTCCAATTCCCCTCCTCCATCGTCGGTGTATTTAAACAGGGCATGACCAAATTTTGCCCTGAACCTACTCATATCTGATTGCGCAAAGTTAAATTTCTTTTTCGACATGAAGTACTCCACATACTTCAGCATAAACACCCCACAATCACTCGAATTGGTCTGTCGGGGAAGGACTTTGTACCGACAGTCACTTGATGACCAAGGATAGGTCTTCACGCTCAGTGCAGTGGAGACACCGTATGAATATAAAATCGCGAGAAGGTATTGTGTCTATTTCGAAATAAAGGAATGTCAGATATGTTAAGCTAACAATGATGAAAGATATGTTAAGTAAAATGTCATACCAGCATTTTCAATTGGTTCAAATATCTTTCCTTAAAGGGCCTATTAAAAATAAGGTCGACGACTAATATCGATCGCTCGAATACCTTTATGATCGTAAGCGTCAAGTGTAATAGTTGTTGTAAATGAATTGGGACAAATATCTATAAAAAAGTAATATAATCTCAAAGGGTATGATTGAAAAAATTATAAAGATGTTGGAAGCTTACTGTGTTGCAATCGTGAGCTCACAGATTTCAAAATTGATTGAAGGAGAAATTTTGCAGCAGCTTCTTGCTTTGGTTCCCTTCGAGTTTATGGGCAGCACACTGTTTGATTTGTATCTCGAATGATTCTTCGTACAATTTTTCAGTGAGAAGGAACTTATTGAAAGCGTTCAGTTCGTCAGAACGGTAGGCCACATAAGAAAATATTTATCCTTTCAATCAAGATGAATATCGTCATCAATTACTTTCAAGTGTCTCAAATAGGCACCCATTATTTGAAACTAATGCAGTTACAGTTAAAGAAATAAACAACATTCAAAAGAGTCGTCATTGGTCCTTCAATGTATATGGTCGTTGACGACTCGAAATAGTCGTTATCGACTATATAAGTAATCGTCATCGACTCGGTACACAATCGATGGCAACTCTAGAGGAAATTGATATCGATTCATTATAGAGTTGATAACGACTGTATATCGAATCGATGACGATTACTTATAGAGTCAATAATGACTGTAGGAAGAACCGATGTCGATTCGTTATAGAGTCGATACTGACTCTGTATAAACTCGTCGACGAATTTATACAGTCTATTTGATGCTTACAGTAGCAATAATGAAATAACTAAATTATATGAGTTGTAAGGTTACTTTATTTATAATATTATTCAAGTACTCAGTGCCCACCAAACATTCGAAAGACTGCACCACTAGCGTATAATCACTGACAGTGCTTACGTAGGTGCTGCATAAATAACGGCCAACGTAACTAATTTTCATAAAAAAAATAAACTAGGGTAAACTACTACTACCTATTTGTCATTCCTGGAAAGAATGACTTACTCGTCCTCTGATTCAGGCTTGTTTCACAGGTTCATCATGTATTTCTGCTCCGCTGTCAGCTTAGCAGTAGCATCGGCCATAGATCCAGGCTCAGCAGTAGCATCAGCCACCGATCCTTTAATGGCCTTCTCCGTTACAAGCTTTTTCGCCATCGCTCCCCTTCGATGTGTCCTAGGTTTGACGGCAGTTGATTTCACGGGTTTCCTTTGCCTAGGTCTTAAGCGAAAGTCAATTTATTGCTGAGGCAATTGGGAAGAGGTTTGCTCTTCACCAGCTAGACCCTTATCAGCTTGAGACTCAGGCTGCTCGTCAACAGCTACCATCACCTCATCTGGGGAGGATCCTCATGCATGGGAGGAGATGGTCCCTTATCGGTGGGAGGATCCTCATGCATGGGAGGAGATGGTCCCTTATCGAAGGCTATGTCACACACCTTCGATATCAACTCCGAAATAGTGGCATCTTGAACATCGAATATAACATTATTAGAATTAGAAACTTAGCTGGAATTATATTCATTTATATAAACTACGTTACAACACATACCTTAGGTGTCGCCTTCAAAATATTTTCAAGAAGTTCTTTCAAATTCCTCTGACCCTTTCTGACCAACATGTTGTAGTGAATCATCTTCTGCAACTTCACATCCCTTGAATTGAGCTGCTCATTCGAGGAGTTGCATAGTTTCTCTACGGAGGCACAACGTGTCGCAAGGACCACATTCTCTCCCTCCAAATGGCTCACTCTTTGGGTGAGCTTCAAGTTCTCCATCACCAGATTGTCAATCCTCCTCAACTACGACTCATTGGAGGAATCGGTATAGCTGGGCTCCCTTTCGTGGTTGGGCTCTCCTTCACGCCCCCCCTAATTCTCGACCGCTTTACATGGACGGACCCCTCTTCCAAGGACAATTCTTCGTCCGATGTCGATTGGATGTTAAATTCTTCCTCGTCAATATTCTCGATCGGAATGTAATTTCTCTTCTTCTTCGACCGCACAACTTCCACAACTTTTTTGACTAGTTCATGAACCTCTTTTCTCTTCCCCCCATAGTCACAAAATCGGGGTTCGACAATAGTTTGGCGAGGTTAAATTTCGAAAAGATCCGACAAAATCGAGGAAATATTTGGAGGAAAAATCGGTGAGAAAATTAAAAAAAATATAAAAAGATTTTCAAAATTATTTTATATATATATTAAAAAAATTAGTTTGTCACAAAATTTTTGAAAAATTCGGGAATTATTCGCGAAGTTCGGTGATTTGGCGAATTTTCAAAAAATTCACGAATAATTCGGGGGACCTTAAATTTGCGAATTATTCGCGAATTTTTCAAATATTCGACGATTTTTGTGACTATGTTTCCCCCAACGACATTTTGGTCCCGTAGATATTTTTTTAGGACGGGTATCTCTAATTCAAAGCCAACAAGTACGAGGGGAGTGTAAACATTTTCAAAGAAAAGGAAACACCCAAAATAACAGACTAAATTGATAATATATTCTAAATGCAAGGTATCGAATTTTTAATAAGTCGTTATCGACTAATTACGAAGTCGTTATCGATTATTTACGAAATTGTTATCGACTCTATAATAGATCGTAATCGACTCTGTAATAGATCGTAATCAACTCTGTAATGAATCAGTATCGATTATAGATGAAATCGTTATCAACTCGTTAAGCAGTCGGTACCTTTATTTAATCGACATCGAATCTCTCTACTCCTTAATTTTATAAATTTAAATTATTTAATAGACATCATACCTTGTTGTTCAATATTTGTTCGTAAGTGTAGCCTTTGATCTTTAATTGCGCCTTGTCTGACTATTTTCCCAATTGCGGGAAAGGGTCCTTAAGGGTTTTCCGTACATGTGAGATATCTGGCAACATCTCATAAGCCCACCATTGAAGTACACATACATCCATATGTGTTGTACGTCTTAAGGGTTTTATCCATTTCGACAGTCTTTCTATTCGTTGCGCCCTTCATTATATACTCGATCAAGTCATGGTACACGTGGAGACCCCATGGAGTTAGGTTGAAGTTCTCGACGTCATCAATGAGGTTGATATAGTCTTCCGCCAGTTGTTGGTAGAATCCGGGAAAAAAATATATACATAACACATATAGAAGAGACAACTTTACGAAGTTGTTACAACTTTTCACTCTCCAAATTGCATTATTTATATGAGACCAGAAAATTTTCCCATGAGGCGTTTCATGAAAATATTTGTATCAAATGGTTTCTTCTTCCGGTGGTTTAACGAACGGGGTATACTTTTCTGGGTCAACTACGACAAGTACCAATATTAATGCAATGTCCAACTTCCGAAGATAGAAATCAGTCTTTTCGATTTTGAAGTGATTTTTTTCAACCCAAAAAGTCAACATCGCATCGACCACATCTCTAAGAAATTCCACACCCTTATGCATTTAAAATATTCCACTGAAAACTGATGCTCTCAGCAAATTCTTTCGAGTTGGGCTAGCGGTATTGTAGAGATTCGAAATGACACTGAGAGAACATTTAGCAACAGCCCGATGTACGATCATTTTGACAGCTTATTGAAATGAACTTTAATTAAAAAAAAATGACTGAATCTCATACTAACACGGATTGTTTAAATATTAAATGAACTGTAATATATAAAATCGATATTGACTATATATACAGTCGATATCGAACGTATATAAAATCAATATCGACTATAAATATAATTGATATCGACCGTATATATAATCGATATCGACTATAAATACAATCGATATCGACCGTATATATAATTAATATCAACTCTATATACAGTCGACAATAATTTTATATATGATCGATATTGATTGTATTTAGAATAACTTTAAAAATTTATATCAAAATATACACCGATGAAAGAAGAAAAAAAAATTTTACAACAATGAAAGATAATTTTATTTCTAACTTACAGATTTGGTAGCTTGAAAATTGAAAAACGGAACGCCAGCGACTACGAATTGACACCGCTTCTCCACCGACTTCAAATGAAAAAGTAAAAAGTTAAAAATGAAAACAATAAAGAGTTGAATAAAGGACGGCTATTTATTATATTGGGGGTAATTTCGGCATTTCCTAAAGGCGGGCGATGGCTCGGCGCATAGCAGGTTGGTTTGGGTAAAGGTGAAAAATAAGGTCTCTAACGTAAAAAGTGTATCTAGGGTTGATCAGGTAAATTTCCTTTTATTTATTATATTTTTTTTTTATCAAGATGGGTTTTCCTTGTGTCATTTAAGCACTGAATCCCATATGAAAAAAGAGAATTTGTAAGATTTTAAAGGGCTTTTTATAGTAACATTTTTAGTCAGCCGTTGCAATTTGTCGTTATAATTTATAACGATGTATCCGTTGTTCGTTGTGGAGATTGAACGCCTTCCCCACCAGGGCTGCATCATGTAGGCACTACAATGTCTCTGCTAGTGAAATCTCCTGGAAGGAACTTTTTCCAAGCTCGGCCTGGCTAGAGCTCGATAGAGCCAAGCTAGAGAGCTCAGAAATTTCAGGCTTGAAGGCCCTAGAGCCGTGTTCGAGCTTGACTCGTATAAGGTAGAGCCGAGCTAGAGCTGACCCAAGCTTGGGCTCGACTTGGTTGCAGCCTTAGTCAAAAGTGAACTTTCACAGATTTGCACTCTCATAAATAGTTGGGTAGCTCGTGAGGCTTGAACAAAGGACCGATGGTGCCGCTCTGATGAGGTACCTTAATCAAGGATCAAAATTTCAGGTTAAATTTCAGTTTTGACCGAAACTGAAACCGAAATTTCGGTCGAAATGACTGAAATTTTGATCCTTAACCTTAATACCAAGTCTTGTTCTTTACATAGAAAATAGAATTCTCACCAATGATAATTCTCAAGAGAGGCATTAGTTCTAAGTAACATTTGTTCAATTGCAAAGTGACCACTTCGGTCTGGGTCAGTTTCTTAATTTCTTCAACACTGACTGGGCTTTCCCTAGTACTTGTCCTGAGCTGGTTGAAGAATATAAAAGAATGAAGTCTGATGGTTCTGAAAACATATTTCGGGATGTGAGGGTTGTGGGCTTTTTGGCTTTGAGAGAAATGACGCAAAATTTGTAGACCCCAAAATTCGGTAAGAACTAGTGTCGCTAACTGTGTTGCTCTACACCAGAGAAGTCACAAAAGAGGAATGAGCTGCTGGAGAATGTCACATAAGAACGCTACCTATCGGGCAGTGGACAGACAATTTTCATAAAAAAAATTGGAACAAATTTCACTTAAGGCTTTGGTTGATAATGTGGATTTCAGCTCGTGCAAGTGAATTAGCAATTTCATGCTCACTTCCTTTGAATTTTTTTTTTTTTTTTTGATAACTTGGGTATCCGGACCTCTTAGAGCACCCGCCTAATCCCAATGATACATGCGCACTCCAAATATAAATCCCTAGAGTGGCCTCAAGGAGGGGGGAGGGAGAAGATTCGAACTCAAATCTCCTACTTTTGGAAGTAGGTACCTGACCAGCTCGCCTAACCCTTGGACATTTACTTCATTTGAATTGAATTCCCTTAGAAATGACATTTCTCATGTTTAATTGTGTTGTGTGGGAAGTGACCTCCCTAAGCATTACAAGTACAGCTAATCAACTGGTAAGCATTACAATTATGGTTGTCAAGGGGTCAATCACCCTGAGAAAGTGGCAGCGTGCTTAGAGTTGAATTTATCTCCAATGAGCTAAGCGCTCATATTGCAAATAACATCTAGACAATAAGCCAACATTAGGTCAGGTGCTATGCTCTCTAAAGTCTCTGCCAATATCCAAAAGTTCACCCATTGTCTGTAATACGCCCTTAGGCGCATTCTAGATAAGATGTCAATGGTTCGGGTCGGGTCAGGCTTTGAATGGCCTGGCTCCTAGTCAAGCTCGCTCGCGACCCTATTAATATCCAATTCAGTCTAAACTGGCCTAATAACTTAGCTTGAATTGGCTCAAGCCAAGTCATGGGCCAACCCTACCGAGTCCAGCCTAAAAATCAGATTTGGCCTAGCTCATTAATAATGAGGACGGGCCAGTCACCAACAACCTGATTACTAATCAGGCCACCAACTTATTCTGAACCTTGCACAAATCAGGCGGAGTCGAGTGGGGCCACAGGCATGCTCGGCCCATTGACACCCAAAATTGAAGACTAATTCGCCTAGAGTTACATGACTTCATCCTACCACTCACTTTGAGTACAACTACCTTCTTCATAGAACTGAAATTCAGAGTAACAATGCACAACTTGGAAAATGAACATACCAATTATAATAGTAAGAAATCATAATTTGGAAAATGCATATATCCATTTACAAATCTTATATGGTGACACTCGATCAATGTATGTTATGCAGTTTAAAAATGCACAAAGAAAGTACTCTAGCCAATCATAATTTATTATTATTATTATTATTTTCATGACTTTGGTGTCCGGGCCTCATGGAGCACCCAACAGGCCCCAAGTTAGCACATGCTGGGTCAGCACGGGATGTACCATCCAAAGTTTGACGGCAAAGAAAATTCACTAATCAAGCTTAAAAACCATATCCAACAAAATTTTTCCAAGTGCTGGACTTCGCCATAGCACGGGTAGTTCCACCATGTCTGACGGAAGGTGGACCTGACCTGGGCTCATATGACCCATTACACAGACCCAAAAGGGCCACTTTTTTCACTACGATCTTCATCAAAGAATCACAAAAATACAATCAACGGATATAAAATTATAAAAATTATACAGATGCAAAACTATCACAATCCAAAACTGATTAATATATACTTCGTCTTGGTATTAAGTGACTAGCCCAAAATATCACCATCCCAAAATATTTCAGGGAGCTAAAACTTGCACATGAAGTTTGGTATTCGATTTGAAGTTCACTAGATAAAGATTTTCGGCGTCTTGAGATTGGCACGAAGCACAATCTTTACCGTCTGATTGGGCTCTGTGCCAATCTCGAACACCAAAATGTTTTGAATTAGACAATAGAGATTGGGCATTTTGGTTTTTTTTGTTTTTTGGCAGAATTTGGACAATTTCATCAAAGTGATTTTTTTTGAAAAAGTTTATTTTAAATTGTCCCAAAATTAATGGCATAAGTCTGTACGTTGATTCGGAGGGACTTTTTGACCCATCAACATTTCCGCTTCGTCAGGAGTTTGGAATCGGTTCATGACTGCCAATGACTGTCGTATAAAAGGAAATGCAGAGTGTGCAGCTTAAGGCACGTTTGATGGCTCATAATATGGCCATTTGCATGTTAATTAGTCATCTTAGGGCTTGATCGTGAGAGGTTGTTTGATGCATTTCAATCATTTCAATAAAACAGATATGTCAAGCGTAAGATAAATGCCCTATGAGCCTTCAATAGTTTAATGTTGTAAAATTTACGGCTAATTGTTTGCATGCAATATTAAACTCTTAAGATGATTCAGGTGAATCAAATGCATAACCAAAACAGTATCATATAACTTCACCCAGGCATTTTTTCAAACACTTAAGCCACAAGAAAGCACTAAATTTTTTTTTATTGCATGTTTACCAAAACAGTTCCACGTCACATATGGCAATATGAACCGAAACGACCCTCTAACAAAATATGGCCAAAAATAAAATTTGTAATTACAGCGATGAGGATATGGATGCAGATTTTGTTTACCGAACCGAAACTGAAATTTCGGTTTTCCATCGTATTCAGCCTGAACCAAACGATTTGGCTGCAATCAGCCTTCAATAGTTTAATGTTGTATAATTTACAGCTAATTGTATGCATGCAATGTTAAACTCCTAAAAGATGATTCAGGTCAATCAAATGGATAACCAAAACAGTGTCATATTACTTCACCCATGCATTTTGTCAAACACTTGAGCCGGAAGAGCATACTAAAAAAATTTTATTGCATGTTTACCAAATCAGTCTGACGTCACAAATTGCAGAAACGACGCTAATGAAATATAGCCGAAAATAAAATTTGTAACTACAACGATGAGGCTAGGGATGCAGATTCAGTTCACTGAATGGAATATTTTGATTGTCCATTGCGCTCAGTTTGAACCGAACGAATCGGTTTGGTTTCAGGTTGGTGTTTTTATTATTTGGAAACCCAAAATCGAAAACTGAAGAGGCAAAATGAGAAAATAAAAACCCGAAATCCAAATAAAATGCATTAAAAAACTCAGGCATTAAAGCTTCCACGCTACAAGTTGCAACATGTTAAACCCTAAATTCAAAGCCCTAACAAAACCTTAACAGATCTGAGTTCATA
Source organism: Chloranthus sessilifolius (assembly GCA_021018995.1). Classification (NCBI taxonomy): domain Eukaryota; kingdom Viridiplantae; phylum Streptophyta; class Magnoliopsida; order Chloranthales; family Chloranthaceae; genus Chloranthus; species Chloranthus sessilifolius. The sequence goes on from CM037586.1 coordinate 32,955,700, forward strand.
TCTCTACGTTGCGATCGATTATATCGATGAAGCAGAACGATCTCCACTGAGGTTAGATGCATTGGATTTCAAGAGGTTGAATTCGGTCAGATCAATCTCCGCTATTGATTTCTATTGAGAACAAAGACGATGGAGGCGAGGAGATAGAACCAGCTGGTTATTTTGTAGAGATGACCGAAGATGTAAAGTTTCTAGGAAAAAAAACCCTTTTTTTTTGCAATGACTATTCTGTCCCTGGAATTAGCACTTCAGTAGATTCATGCGTGGAATTGCATTAGCCACGATGGAATTAGACTCATGGAAGTAAATTCCCACCACCTTAACTTCCTATGAAAACACTCCATCCAAATAAAATAAAAAAATAAAAGAACTTCCTATGAAACACAAAAAGGTGGAATTGGCAATTCAATTCCACCCTAGAATTGTGACTTCCACTTTATCAAACACGCCCTATGGGGGGCTGAGCTACAAATTTTATGGGCAGTAAAGACTCAGACTGGAGGCTTTCCTTTTTAATCTTTTTGTTGCAAAGTGGAAATCAGAAATAATTATATCTGTGGGGTATAAAATACATAGTACGTAGAGTCCCTACAAGAGAAGTTGGGGGACAGAGAGAAACAGCTCCTACATTATTGTGACAGCTAGAAATTATACCCTTACAAAATCCATTATTCCCTGCAAATTCTAACTTTATGATTCTCGACAGATATTCTATTAACTGATTTTCGGCTGGTGCTGAAATCGGATATATGTAAGCAGATATTCTATTAACTTTCTTTATGATGTTGATTTCGGATCCAAGGATACGTCACATGATTATTACAAAAGAGAATAAAATTAGTATCAAAAGACCATCAAATGGAAGTATGAACTTCTATGTTGAGAGCCATATGATCAGAACAACAGAACCATAGAAAAATGTCAATCTAACCTTGCACAGAATTTCATCATCCATTCAAATGAAAAATAAAAATAAGAAAAAGATATATGATAAGCTAACTATAGAGATTTTAAAAGTTATAAATCAATGACCAGTTGTTGTTCAAGTAAACTCAATCTCATCCAATGGCCCCTGCATGTAAATTATGTTCGTCTCTATAATAAAATCTATAATAAAATGACAAAGAACTCTACTTTTTCCATGTTAGGACTCTCATAAGGTTCCAATAACTATGTCCATGGTGTTGTTGAAATCCTAATATTTGCATTGCAAGCCTTTTTTGTGGAAAATGGTGAATCAACTTAACTCCTTCATGACAACAGTAGTACAAGAAAACAATTCAGTGGGAGATTGAAATGTGTGCGATTTATGGAGAAGTCATTTCATCTTGTGAAATGAAAGTTGATGAAATGGATTGCAGGTAAGTTATAAAGATATTTTTTTGGGGTTTAGGGTTTATGGTATACGGTTTGCAGGTAAGATATACAGTTGATTATGCCTGTCCAATTTTATAACTTGTAAGCGGCTAGACAAAATCATTAAGAGTACTGAAGTGATTATTTAGCCAAAGAAAAATAGCAGCATCAACGTTTCAGATCTCGGTTACTTTAAAAGTAGAGCATTCCAGAAACTTGATCCTGAAAGTTAAGATATGCCAAACGTTATATGCACACAAAAAGTTTATATTTTTGAGACATTTAAAGAGTAAATATTGACTCACACAGAAACAAATTCGTCTATCATTTTTATGAATGTCAGCAGTTCATTTATTAAACCGAAATGTTTATTTTATTTTTCGAATTGATATCCAAGTATTTTAGTCCTAGTGGTTCAAGATATTCCAAAATGATCTGTCTAAAGTATATAAAGAGATGAAATGAAAGAAAAGTAGAAGTCCAATTCCAATTAAGACTGCTCCCAATGTCTAGTTCAAATAATTACGAAACAATAAAGAAAATGTGTACATTGGACTGTAAGATTAGTAGGAACATTAATGTCCCTTTGTTGGAACCTTTCTTTCATTTATGAAGGCTGAATTTATAGAAAAGGATTGGAAAAAAATCCTAAACACAAAAAATAAAAGGAAAACCAAAAAGAAAATTGGGAAGGTGGCCCGATGTTAATTCCGGCAAAATTGGACTGCTTTGATTGAAGGGATGTTTTCATAAGAAAATGGTAAGACCTGCGAAACGCTATGGTGTGGAGTGTTTTGCTACAACAAAATAATAAGATAAGAGTGCATATGGCTGAGATGCATAAGTTAAGATATGTTTGTGAAGAATCAAGGGTAAAATTCGGCATGAATTTATAAACAGAAAAAAGGAAATTTGACAGTGGCAAATATAAAGGAAAAAAATTAAAGAATATCGCTTGACGTGATTGGGACATGTTCATTGGAGGCTAAAAGCAGATCCTGTATGAAGGATTGAGATGCTACAAGCAAAAGGAAGTAGGATGAGAAGAACGACCAAATCATTGTTGGTATGCATGACAGTGGCCTGGCCAACCGTGATGCTGGTGAACTTGAAACTATTCGTGCCGGGGTGGTCCTTGAGGAAGAAGAGAACTTCAATAAAGTGGTTTTTGAATCAAGCCATATGTCTGCTGCTGAGTGGGTTAACAAAGTTAAGCTGTGCTATTGGTGGAATTACCTAATCATAGAAGATATTTGGTATCACCTGCGAAGGCATCAAGGCTAGATCATTTCCTATGTTGATAGCAAAGCTAATCATGGTGCAAGAATTCTCAAAAGGGACTAGGACTCTATATCTGTGGTTTAGTGGCACCCTATTGAGGATATCCCTCACTTCATCATCAATTGCTTGAACAGAGACATGTAGTTTTTGGATTTGTTCTTCATCGAGGAACAGTCGTGGTGTGGTGGGGTGACGGTGATGCCGAAGCTCCCTAGCCATTGGCTGCTCCTAGGATGTTATTTATTAGTTCTTGGTTTTTCCCCCTGTACTCGCCTTTTGGTTTGATGAAATTCGATTTACCGGTAAAAAAAAAAAAAGAAAAAAAAAAAAAGAGGAAGACCAATGGTGAGGAGGGAAGAAGTGAGAAGGGCAGAGGGACAGAGCTTAGCGCTGATCAGAAACCAACGGATAAATAGGACTCACAAAGCCGGCCCCAAATAGATGGGATGATGGATGCAGATTGAGTTCACAAATTGGTTAGTTGATATAACCCTAGTTTATATTTGGACAGAGAACTGATTGGAATTATTTCAGATGGTTGTATCTTAGGATCTTCAAATCACAGTTGCGTTCAGAGAAAAGATGTCTTATCATACTTTTAAGTAGATGAATTTCGTCTAATATAGAAAACCACCTAATTTTCATGAACCATAATTTTTCTAATAAGTACAAGTGCTCTAATAAAGTAAACAGATAAATAAAAAATACAAGGGGACTAATTGGTCCCCACCCAGCAAGATGCTCTCATACAATTACATCAAAGGTAAACCTTGGCCAATATAAATCATGGGTCTGATAATCACTGTTTTTTTAGGAGATCAGTCATTTGGCTGCACCTATTGGAAATGTGAGAAAAAGATACGTCACAAACAGAGTACTAGTTTGATAACTAACAAATGACTCCCCTCAAACTCCAGGGCCACATGCACTTCAGCTTCCACACTGTCACAGATGCCAGAAGGACCTGAGAAATATTGCAATATCAACCAACCCCACTCAATGGGCCCGGATTACCCAACGACACATATCAACATAAAATTCCCCAGAATTTGTAGGAACCCAATTACTGGCATCTTTTTGGATGATAGGCCAACTTTAAATGATCTCAGCCATATTTCTGTGAAAGTCATCCACACTTGTGTGCTGAAAAGTTTGTGGACTTTGGCCCATACACTAATTTGATATTTTATTGGGGATTTTGTTGTGCAGGACTGTCTTTTTCTGTTATAGATTTCGTCATTGTGCTCTTTCCATAGGCTCCAAATAATTGTGAAGAGAAATATGCTCCAGGGTTTCAATCATTGAGAGAGAGAGAGAGGGAGAGAATGTGTGCGTATGTTTTCATTGTCCTTTATTATATTTATAAATAAAATAAAATAGTCCATCCATGACACTAATAAGCGATAGAGCCAAAATGTCTATTCTACCCCAGAAACATGTTAAACCATATTATTGCTTCATATTGAGACTATGAATACAATTAGCTCTACTAAAACTCCCCGTCAAGCTGGAGCATACATATCATGAATGTGTTGCTTGAAGTAAACCCTTCCAATTAACTTCGTTCGAGTGCCTTTGAAAGCATACAAGCAAGCTGATCTTTTGATCTCATATCAGGAGTAGATTGCTCATCACCTTTTCTCTTTAGAAATGACAGTCAATTTCTATATGCTTGGTCCTCTCCTAGTAGACAGGGTTATTGTCAATATGTTCAGCAACCTGATTATCACAATAGAACTCCAGAAGTCATTTAACTCTAACCTCAATCTCTAACATCAAAGTGTTTAACCACAAAAGCTGAAATGCAATGTGAGCCATGACTCATAGATTCGGTTTTTGAACTGGATTTGGAAATCATTCCTTAGTTCTTACTTCTATATATAACCATATTACTACTCGCCATGTGTCAAAATATCACCCGAAGGCAAAATATCACACGATACGTTTCGGTATCGGACCCCTCCCGTATGCTACATAGCCAATGTATCGTCCAAATTTTCGGATGATACTGATGGGGACATCAAATCCAAGCAGCCTGTGACAAGGACACGCGGTGTGGCCATCCGGGTCAGCCGTAGAGCCATTTTTCCTCTCCATGCTTTGAGCATCACTGGTGTGTCAAGGCCATGAGGGCGGCACCGTGTGTACTAGGCATGAGCCACGATGGCGTTGCGACACGTTGGGATGGAGGGTGAAGACTTGGGCGCGACATGGACGCGACATGGTCAGCTGGGCTAGCATTGCGGGGCGTTGCGGCGTGAATAGTAAAGTATGTCAAACCAAGGGGTTTGAGGTCCTCCCGCCATTTTGCCTGAATTACTATTTTACCCTTATATAGGGGGACATGAGTTGGGGTCCCCCGACCCTACACGTGCACTAGCCTCGTGGGCTTATGTGAGTTCATCCGGGCCACACTTGGTGAGTGGTCGTCCTAGCTACGTCGTGTACTAGGGTCATCGCGTTGGTGGTTTCCAACCACCTTCGAGGTGCGGGTTTTAGCCCAAAGGGGGCTCGGTATATGCTCGTTGCTGCCTATCGTTATATCTATTATCGTTGCCTGTTGCCTTAACAATCGTCATTGCCGGCTCTAACCTACTGCGTTGCTTCGCAGGGCGAAGTTCGAACGTAAAGGTTGAGGTGAAGCTTGAGTATGACAAGCCTTCCACCCTTCGTAGCATCTGGGAATTCGCATCGCGTGTCTCATTTGGGAGAAGTAGGCTGACTTAGCACAACGGGTGTTAAGTGCCGCACGGGCTGACACTGCTGGAAGAGTGACCCCGTGACAAGCCGCCAGTGACGTATCGAAGGTAAAAGAAGAACATAAAAATAATCAGAAAGAAAGAAACTCAAATTCGAAGGACTAAAGATGCACTCAGTCGGTCGATCGACCCCAGCCTTCGATCGATCGATGGTGGATAGTGGACACATATTCTAAGTGTGTTATGTTTCTCAGTCGATCGATCGATCAGGAATTTTTGATCGATCGATTGTAGTCAGTGGCTTCGGGCAATTTTATTATTTCTGAGTCGATCGATCGACTCCGGAAATCGATCGATCGACCTATTGCGCAAATTTTGACGGGATTTTATTATTTTAGTCAAAAATTTCCATTTTAGTATTTTAGTTGCTTTAGGACTTATATAATTTCATATTAGGATTTGGTTAGCTTATTTAAATGCTTGTAAAACAACATTATTATAGATGATTAATGAATGAAAATTGAGAGCTTGCTTTTGTGCAAATCCTAGAAGACTTGTCAAAAGCAGCAGTGCCACTCAGATCATATGGTTTTCTATCACTCTGGTCTTGTCGATCGCATGATCATGTTAGTATATGTTGATGATATAGTGCTTACTGGAGATGATTCCTCTTTTATAACTCGTGTCCAAGAGGAAATTGGTACATCTTTTGAAGCAAAAAACTCAGTCAGCTTGAAATTTTTTCTTGACTTGAAGGTAGCCAAATCGAAGAAAAAGATATTTCTTTCTCAAACAAAATATGTTCTCGATTCGCAAAGTGGTAAGGATGCTTGGATGCAAGCATGGATTCTAAGCTCTCTCTGCATGAGTGATAGAGAGTTGTTATCTGACCATCATGAGTAACAATGCCTAGTAGGGAGATTGATTTATCTTCCTTTTACGCGAACATATAAAAGTTTTGCAATCAACCTTGTTAGCCAGTTTATGCATGCTCCTCGTGCTCCTCATTTAGCTGATATTCATCGCATTCACATATACATTAAACTTAGTCTTGGTCGGGGAATTGCTTATCACTCTCATGGTCACCTTCATATTTCCAAGTATATATACGTTGATTTGGCTGACTCAATTATGGGTCGACGGTCAAGGTATGGGTATTGTGCTTTTCTTGGTGGCAACCTTGTTTCATGGAAAAGTAAGAAACAACCGGTTGTCTCCAAAACCAGTGTTGAGGTAGAATATCAAGCGATTGATCAGGGGGATTGTGAGCTTCTTTGGCTTCATACAAAGCACATTACAGTGGATATTCATTTTACAGAAAAAGTTTGGGACAACACTGTGGAACTTGTGGACCTATCTTCGTACAACAGCTGGATGATATCTTCACAGAGGCTGTTGGACCACAGCTTCTTCAAGATATCACTATCAAGCTAGGCATACATGATTTGCATGCTCCAACTTGAGGGTGAGTATTGTTAGTATAGGATTTGTGTTTCTTATTATGTACTGGATGAGTTTAATCATATTGAGTGTACACGTATTTTTTTCTTTCACTTAATATATATGCTAATAAGGGACTCCTATCTCACTAAGTCTTGTCATTAATTCTTCTATTAATCTCTCTCACCTTCTCTACTTTCTCTACCCCTAAACATAATACCTCCTACCTGACCCTTATACTAGACTACCAGTCACCTAAACCAAATACCACTATACCAAAGAACTCAACTGAAAAAATGGTTTTTAACAAAAATCACAAATTCTAGAGAAGAATGTTTTCCATGTTGTGTATTTAACTCGTCGTAACGTACCCTTCCAAAATATTGATTCTGTGATAGTTCTCAGCTTGAAAAAAAAAATAGAAAAATCATTTTCCACTTGATTTAGGGAAAACACAAACTGCATGCCAGCCAGAAGATAACATAGTGTGGAAATCCTAGGTGTAATCATCACCTAAATAAAAGTGAAAAACAAGGGGTGTGTGCAATTTTCAGCACATTATGCAAAGTTGACTCCATGATACAAACATTGGGTCTTATCTTTGCAACTGCAGTAATATCAGTAGTATACTTTCATTATTAAAAGAGGGGGGGGGGAAGACTTTTACTTGACATGGAAACACAAATTTATTAGCTATGTACATGAAATCAACAGGATAATTGTAGCAATGTACAATAAATTATGATTTGCACAAAAGAAAGGGCAAACGAGGGAAATAGGGCTGCTGAATTAGTTTGGATGAAATAATTTTTCACTGCTAAATTATAAAATACAGGACAGCAGCACAAATAATGAACATTTAGTATATTTGAGTAAGTTCCAGTGAGGGAACTAAATACTTGAAGGAAGAAACACACACACACACACACACACACACACACATATATATATATTCTCCCTTTTCATAAATGTCAAGAAAGAAGTGTACAATGCAGGGTGCCAGATATATGATCATGTAAATGTGCAACCACTATGGAAAGCATTGCAGCATCAAGAAAGATGTAGCATTAAAAGAGAGAAAAAAAGGCCTACTCCCTAATAATCAAAACATTCATGTTAATATGCTGAAGAATCATGTTCAGGATAAGAGTTCACTCCTAGTCCCCTCAAAACAGTTCCTCCTCATCATCATCATCCTCTGTATCCTCATCAGAGTCATCAACTGCAGTAGGGCGTCCATTGAGATCAACATCTACGCCATCAACTTGCCTCACAAACTGGCCACGAACTCGAGGCCTCTTTTCAGCAAGTCGCTTCCGATTGACATACCTAATCTTTTTGTCAAAACAACGATCTTTCCTTTTCTTCCTAAACTTGATTAAAGCTGCTTCTCTTCGTTCAACCCGACCCGATTTTACTTTAGGAAAAGATGAACTTGCCATTGAAGTCCACAGGTGAGGAGTGGGCATTTGGCCTGGTGGCATATTTACACTGACTGGATATAAGGAAAAGGATGTCATCATAGGTATGAGAGGACACTGGGAAAGAGCATTATATTGAGGGAGCAGACCTGAAGTAGCATGCATCGGTACATCATGCAGGCTTCCTTGGTACTGCTGTGCACATGCGGACATCATAGCTTGATTTGTTGTTCCTGACAAATAAAAGGGCAAAGGAGTGTGCAATGGAACACCAAAAATATCCCCTTGGTTTTTGTTGCCTGAATGCAAGTGTCCCATGGAGAGTTGTTCCTTTGTTGAAGTCCCCTCTTGTGGAGATTCCACTCGCATAGGCAGAGTAGGAGACCTCTCATCAGTTCTCATACAAGGACCATTCTCACCATTTGCAAACTCACTTCCATGGGAGTAGGCTTCCCATGACCCTCGGATATTGAACCTCAATCTCTCAATATCATTTGCTTGCTTACACAACGAAGGAAGATTCTCTTCTTTGCTCAAATGTTCCGATGAAGCCACAACTTCATCTTCACAGACAAAACTATGAGAATTGTTTGTTGGTGTGCTTGCCTTGACATATGTGAAGAAGGCTGAAGACATGCCAACCTTCAGTTTACTCTTTTTTAGAAATGGCGAAATTCCTCCTGACAGCACCAGTCATTTATTTCATTTCATAGGTAAATGGCTAAAAACATAATTAGAATCTAGGAAAGGAAAACTGGGATCTGCTCACCTGCCTGGTCACTAGGATCCACCACATCGGTGCGATATTCTGACAAATTCTTGGGTGAAGAATCTATGGGAGCAGAGATATTGGACTGAAAGAAGAAAGAAAGAAAAATAATAATTTAAACATCTCCAGTCTAACTTAAAGTTGCAATAGAAGAATGCCAAAGATAAAGGATAAGAATAGGCAGGATGTCCATATACTGCAAAGTGGCACCTGTAATCAATTATAATCATTTCTTTAACAAATATTAAAACGGGTCTATAGCTACTACCAGAGTACGCCAACTCTTCATATAGATCCTGCGCTTGTGCTTTTCCGTTACCTTCATAAACAAGGTGAACTAACCGACATCATCTCAAAGAGAAAACCATACAAGGATTCATATCCATTATCCGAAAAGGATTTAAGTGAGGTTTTCTTCGATTTGCACCAGACTCAAACATTTTGAGGTGGCTGAGTAGGCCATGACACCCAGGGTCCAGAAGATTTTAATTTAAAACTTGAAAGAATATTATTATCTTTTAACTATGTTACAAATTGACAAATTTGGTGCCATTTCATACTTACCTTGAACTCCAGGTGATTTGACACACTTTTTTCTGGAATAGTATTCCTGCGGGACTTGTCATCTGTATCATCTGAGAAAAGAGTTGTACTATTTGTATTAGCATCACTGGGGTCTGATCCAACGAAATCAAAACCATGGTTCAAGATGTCCTTCTCTGCTAGTCCAAGCTGTTAACACAAACTAGAACAATGGTAATTTTATGGACGGATTGCCTGGTAATTTCAAATGAAGCTTACACCAAAATTCAATTTGGGACTCAAGTGACGCATGGAGTCCGAGTCAAAGTGAAACTTTCTTAAGATCAAAATTACATTTATGCTGTAACCCAGCATTGCAGGTTTCTGAAACTCAAATTGTGTACTTTAGGATTCAATGAGTTGATCACCTTTTGCAAGTACTCAAATTGAATTTTACTGAGTTTCACAGAAGGGATGGAACCTCCAAACTCCACACGCCTTTCAACTGAGTCCAGACAACTGGACAAGTTTTTTCAGGTAGTTGGCTGAGATTTTTAAATTTTAACTTTTAGAATCACTGGCTACACCGAAACCAGCTAAGAAAAATAAAACGATAATTTGTTTGGGTCAAGCGAGTCGAACCATGCGCCTTCTTCTCCACACATGAGTCCACAGATTCAACAGCTCATTAGTGCGCAATGGCTTCACTAGATAGTCAGCTGCTCCGAGTCTCAAGCACTTGATGACGACTGAAACCTCATCCTGAGATGACATCACTGAGAAATACAGCACCAAGAGAAGGATAAGAACCAGCATTCAACCTAAAGGAGACAAGAAATAAAATTAGAAAAGTATGCACCAGGGAAGGAGGTGGGAAGAAGAAAGCAAGCTTACTGATGATAGGGATGCGCCTCAGATCTGCATCACGCATGACATACTTCAACATTTTGAATCCTTTAGCTATCGGAAGGTCAACTTCTGCAAGTATGATGTCGATATCAGGTCCCTGAGCATTGAGGGCATCAACCACCTGTCTGGCTGTTCTCACAGAAGTTACTGTCATGCCCACAAAAGGGAAAATTTGTCAGTGAACAAGAACTATGTTATCCTGAAATGTAAGGAGTTGTACTAGAAGCTTAGTATTCTCTTGTCATCATCTCATCTCAATGTAAAAATGCATATGAATATAGGAGGAATATATAGGAGAAGAGGATATCTCAACTCTGATGGATTTGGGTGGGTATAATAACAAGGAAATAATCTCCAGGCATTCTTTCTATTGTACTTTGTTGGCACCATTAAAATAATACGAACATATTGAGTGACCAAAAATAGCAATCTGATAAGAATCTGACAAAAAGAATAATCTGATATTATATACATATATGACACAGACACCGCAGGTTGGCAACCTAGTGCTGAACCCTGTGCAAGTGCCATTTGGGTCCCAAGTGGCACCTAATTCGAAGATTAGGTGCCAACGCAACATGCACAAGATTGATCAGATCCACCTCCCTCCCCTCCAAAATAAAAATAAATAATAAATAAAATAAATAAATAAAATTGAAAAAACAACTTATCCAACTTCAAAAACGTGGTCAAAGTTAGAAAATATTCAATGCACCAAGTATGTTGGGCATCACCGATATTTTAACACATTTTTGAAGGCCGAAAAAGTTTTAAAAAAAAATAGATCACATGCCACAAGGCAAGTGATCTCAAAACAGGTTTTTTTTTGGATCACATATCACGTGGCATGTGATCCCGGCACTGTTGCATTGTTCAAACGTTGCAACACTAGTGCAAGGACTCCTTAGCCATTTATATATATAGGCTCCTGACCAACATTTAAACACCCAAAGGGCGTTTAAATGATCTTACGCCATTAAAATTATATTTTTATCTCACACCATTTTTTATTTTTTTTTATCAGTAATGTGTAATATATTGAAATCAGCAAGATGCTGGAAAGGACGGTACATCGACATAACCATCAAAAACAGAAAAAAGGAGGAAAGACCGATAAGGCCATCCTCATATACAGGTTTACCCCGGGTCCCACATATACAATTCCACACCCAGCACACACTCGCCTCTAGAAGCCCAAAGCCACACCTGATCTCTGATAGCCTTTAAGATCATCCCCACCGGACGTGTCTTGTTCTCAAAGATCCGAAGGTTTCGTTCGCACCATAAATTCCAAAAGATAGCATACAAGGCCGTCCTCCAGTACATTTTTATCTCACACCATTAAAGTATCTATAGGGATAATGGCTCCTGACCAGCATTTAAACAGCAAGATGACGTTTAAATGATCTTATACAATTAAAATTGTACGTTTTATCTCATACCATTAAAGTGTGACTTATCATTATGCCATGTGGTACACATTTGTGGCCAATCTAAATTGTCCAAGTGGCAATCCATCATTGAAATATATCTCATCCCAAAGAAACATGTCTATAAGTGGAGGTGAACCATCCGATTGATGAGCTTTAACATCAGCCATTAATATGAAAAACAGTGATTGATATTATAGTCAACAGATCGGATGGCTTAAATCTCCCTAAAACACCATTTTTGGGTGTGTTGCAATTCAATCAATGATCTATCACCTTGACGGTACGGATCACCCACATCTTAAACCATAGATGGTATAAGATCATTTAAACACCATTTTGTTGTTCAAATGACAGGAGAATAGGGTCCATATATATGCACTTACTACTCTTAAAAGTAACAATATAGGTTATTTCTGTGATTTTTCTCTTTTCACACTTTTAGAATCAAATTACCCCCATTTATCCCTGTTTACCCATAAAATATACCTATTTTACCTCTACTTAATTTTCTTCCTATTTTTGTGCGTTAAATGATGAGATAATCCTATGTTTTTTTTATCAGCAAAAAAGGAAAATGCATTTAGAAAATGGCTTACAAGGCAAGCGACAGCGAGCAACTATAGCAGGAAACAGACTGACACTAGACCGAACAAAACACAAAGAGACAAACCAAACCAGACCGACAGAACTACCCGAAATCAAGGAGGGAAGACCCTTCCATCCAGCGGAAGGAAAGCTAGTTCATGTGCAGGTTATACCACTCCATGTAATCTCTCCCATCACACCAATTTTCATCTTTATCTAATCTGACCCGATCGATCATAAGATACCTGGCATCCTGCATAAGCATCCCCACAGGTTTTCTGATTCTTTTGAAGATCCTCTCATTTCTCTCCTTTCAAATAGCCCATAACATGGCAAATACCAAGATCTTCCAGAAAATGCCTTTAATTCCTTCCAGCACCCCTGCCAAGCAGCAATTAGTTGACTACAATCCTCTGGGAAGACCCAGGTGACATCTAAGAAATGTAAAATGATGCTTCTTAGGATCCTAGCCATCCAGCAGTGTAGAAAAATGTTGTTAGACAATTCTCCCATTTGAATACACAAGGTTGTCGATAGGGTCGTATGGCCCATCAGCTCGACCCTAAAATCTCAGGGCTAGGGCTCAAAATCGGGGTAAGAGGGTCAGGCTAAGGCCTCAAAATCAAAAGCATATTGAGCGTCGAGCCAGGTAAGGGATTAACAAGTTAAAGTCTGTAAGCCTAATAAATAAATACATATATATATATATATATGTGTGTGTGTGTGTGTGTGTGTGTGTGTGTGTGTGTGTGACATCCCCAGTTTCATACCAACTTATCAATATATTATAACCGGAGGCATCACACCATATGACATCCATTTAGTCCTCAAGTATAAAGATATGTTATTCAATCCTTACTGAGTGGGCATAAAATTCATTTACTTTACTTTAATCTATGTTTAATCATGTGGTTAATCTAATTAAGCTAACCAATTTTAACATTCTGCGTATGGGTCGTGCTAATGTAAGCACTCAAATAACCATAAGTCATAAATAATAAAGAATGAATACAATAAACTTTAATCATCAACATTAATAATTCATTAATAATAAAAGTCCTCCATAATAGTTCTAATTAAAAACTCAACATTAATAATTCATTTTGTACTACTCGTCTTATTACACCACCTTATTAACTATGGTCTCAAAAGATCACAAAAATTCAACTCCTTCCTTTCGCTCAAAAGCTCAACCACGTATTCCTTAAAGAAAGTACCCGCTCTTTTTCGCTAGCCACCCACATGTAAACATATGGATGTGAGAAAACTCCGTATGAAACGAGTCATGAGAAATCAAACCCATCAATCAACGTATAAATGCTTTGAAAACATACGGTCATTATTCATCGTAAAAGGAAGACACTAAAAGTGACATGGAGCATAGTGCATGCGTGCGTGTAAAAGCATTGTAAAAAGAGAAACTTCCATTAAACTCTTTTTAAGAAAAAATAAAACGACATGCCCTATTTGTCATCATGTGCATAGGGGAAGCAAGTTTAAACAATATAAAAGGTAAACTTTGTTTAAGATGAAAGAAACTACTATATTGGACTTATAATAATCATGTGAAAGAACTCATAAAATACCTTTTTACAATTTTCATTAATGCATTCATGTTTCATTAACTTGACTTATTCTTTATCTTGTTTAATGCAATTACATAACATGCAACATGATTTGTCGTGATCTTGCAATGATTGTGCACTTGTAAGCTTCCCCCCGTAGGAGCTAGAATCGTTAGTCAAACACTGGATCTGGGCTGGTTTTTCTTGTACTTGCACTTGCTATGCACATGCATTACATCTTATCTTGTTCATGCTTCACTTGTTTATCTTGCATCTTAAATATACATGTGTCTTGCATCTTGGGTTTATATCTTATTTTGTATCTTAATAAAAAAGAAAGTATAACTCTAGCAATTACACGATTAGGGACTTCAGATCTTTCCTCTTGTATGCATGAATGCATTAGAATACGTATGATGAAATTCAAACTTACATGCAATTATCTTTCCTTAATTAAATCCTCAAGTACTAAAAGAAAGAACATTAAAATACATGACTCATACTAGAAACATAAAGTGGAATCATAACTTTGAAAATAGCATCATAAAGTTAAATTAAAACAGCATACATATATTAACCTTCAACTCAGTCGATCGAATTCGCTCAGAAACGAATTCTGCGCTGCGAATTCCTGCATTGCATCCTCTTTCACGTCAAATCGACATAGTTTCAATCCGCACTCCCATAAAAGATCTTAAATTGAACCCAACAATATAAAAAAATATTAAAATATCATGTGTCAAATCTAACACTACCTTTGATCGATCTCTTCATTTTAAAAAACCCAAAAGCCCTTAAACTCACATCTTGAATATGCTATAATCATTAGTATTCGTAGCTATGCTTTAAAGACGAAAACCCTTGATCAAAGCTTTAGAAATCATACGAAATCTTTTACAAAGTAAACTTAAACTGTTAAAACAAATATTTGTGCCCTCAATCTCAAAGAAACTCGCTTTAAATCAATGTAATTTCATGAAAGAGATTTTAAATACATAAACCATCATCAATTTTCAAAAAAGAAAACTCATAATTATTCATAATAAAAACTCTAGGGTAAGATCCCATGATTTCTTCATACCTGAAGAAGCCTCGTTGATGTCGTAGATTCCTTCGCGTTCTTCAAAACCTTGAACCGAAAACTCTAGGGGTTCTCCTTCTAGTCTTCTTCTAGCTCTCTTTCTCTTGCTAGAATTCCCCCTCTTTTCTCTCTAGGGTTTTAAAATTCTATAAATTAATCTAGCTAATCTTCCATATTTATAAGAATCTAAGTTTCTTTATTTAAATCTAATTCTAAATAGAATTTCCTCCATGGGTCTTCAGTGGCCTTTAAATTACTAATGGGCCTTAATAATGGTCTTTACTAACTTATCTTTTCTATTGGGCTTTATTAATTAGCTCATGGGTCCTAAAGGTCCATTACTTAAAATACTAATGGCACACGAAATTTACTAACATTTAATTAAAAGTTCTTAAGGTCCATTAATTAGATTAAAGAACTATCATAAGCCATAATTAAACAAAGCATACATGCAATAATCAATCAAGTATAATCGAAACAAATCACAATCATAATTTAAATTAAATAATTAAGGTTTAATTAAACATGAAAATCTCAGTCGTTACAATATATATATATATATATATATAATATAATATAATATAATATAGTACCTTTATTTGCACCTATTGAATCTTGAAAAGCACCTACTTTTGCAGGTTCCAATGAAAAAGTATATTTTTTACTCAATTACATCTACTTATTTTCTAGAATCTTTGGGGACAACCACTTCTTTTTATTCTTTTTCTTCTTCCATTTCTTCCTCTTCGTCCTGAACTTCAACAAGTCATACAACTCCAGCAAGTTGTACAACTCTAACGAGTTGTACAACCTATGAACCTCGTTGTAGTGAAACCCACATTAAACCCTCTCTTGAAACCGATCTGTAACCCCTTGAAACTCTCTTAAAACCCACATGAAACCCTCTCGAAACACACAAGTTGTACAACTCGGACGAGTTGTACAACCTATGAACCTCGTTGGAGTGAAACCACCTTAAACCCTCTCTTGAAACCTTCCTAAAACCCACTTGAAACCTCCTGCAACCCACTTGAAACTCTTTTGAAGATGTCGTCGTTTTGTCATCGTCGCGTCCTGCCGAAGCTAAGAATAAGTCAATGTCGTCCTCGCAACTTACCGGGGTTAAGGAAGAAGTCGTTGTCGTCACAACTTGCTGGAGCTAAGAAAAAAAGTCGTCACGGCCTGTTAGAGCCAAGGAAGAAGAATAAGAAGGTGGAAAGTGGGGACTTTTAAAAAAAAGGTGTTTTTCAAGATTTCTCATATATTAAGTGGGGTGCAAATGAAGGTAGGTGCTTTTCAAGATACGGTAAAACATACTGTTAGATTCCTCAAACGAATAGTTGTAAGGTTTTTGGCTATTTGAATATCAACAAAGAGAGGTCTTAGAATTTTCTTTTCCCTAATTCAAAATATCTTTCTTCATCTTTAATGAAAAAAAAAATTTACAAGAATGTCGAAAAAAATAATAGTAAAACACCAGCTCGGAGCCCAACCCAAGCCCGACCTGCCTAGTTTAGGACAAAGGTTGGGCATATCGAAGCCTGCTTAAGTTAGGGTCGGGAAAGGGTCTAACCTTGGTCCCTAAGGCCATGATAGGTTTTAGGTCGGTCCAACCCAACCCTGGCATGTCGACAACCCTAAGCTTACCGTTCTGGCTTCCTAATGCAAATCATAGCGAGTAATGTATAGATATTCAAATTGCTTCTGTTAACATGAACTTTTCTTTTAATATTATTGCCATTGACTTTTTAGATTGACTTTTACTTGGAACCCATTAATCCATGATTCGTAGACCCCCGGTTTCTACACTATCGAGGTCAATAATGTTGCCCATCTAGCCATTTTCATCCATAATGGGTGAAGTTATTCATCAATCTGGACCATTGGATCGACAAGTTCTATGATCCTTTCAAAGCCCAAAAGTCTCATCGGGTAGATGGTGTCACACCTACAACAAAGCCCCTTCTACAGATTGTTACCCACATCCGAAAGTAGGAAATGGACCAGAAGGCTAACATTATATGACCCAATGAAGAGTGTTATGATTAGATGGCCTAGATTAATTAGCATAAGATTAAATCAAATAGGAATATGCTAGATAACAATGGTGAATGGCGATCCAACCATCAAGCTTCTTGTCATGGGGTTACTCTTTGCAACGTCCACCTCATGCGGCACCTAGCGCCTGATGCACTTGGTCAGCCTAAACCAACGCAATTGAAGGCAACCAAATTCAAATCGAGGTAGCGGGGTCTTCCGAAGACAACTTAATATAGCCGCAAGCTAGCGTAGTCGTAGGGCAACCTTCCAACGGGATTTGGCACACAACATGGAGTTAGTCGGAACCAACCAAACCCACAAAGTCCTTTGCGCGGGATATGCCCTAAGGCAATCTAGAGTACACAAAGTGCACATAAGGCCCGGAAACATGACCACAAGATGTTATGTACGTGTGCAAGGATACTAGTACACCCAGGCTAGAGGTCTGTACAGTAGCATGGCTCGTAATGACTGAGCTACAACTAGTATAATATAAGGAAAATACTACATCTTGAGAAAGAACAGGACTACGAGAGGACTTGAAAGTACTTGGTTTGACATACTCACACAAAAAACCCTTAATTACAAGTGGCACACTAATGCACCAACACCACCACAGTGCCCCACATCGGCTCCCACCCTGGCCCTCATGACAAGCCATCACGATCCCAAAATCATCCTTGAACACGCATGGCAAAGCCCTTGTGGCTCGGCACCATGCCCACTCCAGACCATCAAGCGTGTACATGGCCCTCAAGCATGACCTCGTCACATGCAGCTACCCAATGAAACCTTCGCACCCCATCGATTTAGGTTATATATCAGTGTACAATGTAGAAGATTGCACAAGGTAGTGTTTACCTAAAAAAAAAAGTATAATTTGTTTCCCATAACATTTTCTAATATCATAATCTACTATGGGATAAATCCAGCTTAGACGATGGACATGTGACATTATACATACAGATTGGAGCCACATGTATCCAATCGACGACTCACACACTAGATTTCTTGAATCGAGGGAATCAACAAACTATTAATTTGGAACAACTACTCCTAAGCTCAAATCATTCACATCCCCTTCTAGCCATTCAGTTTATATTGTTCTCCATAAATTGATTGCACTTTGAAAGTTTCAATGATTTGTTGGTTCTAGGGTCATGATTGGATTATTAACATGTAATGCACATCAAAAGATAGGGAAAATCTACATATATTCAATAACTTCGTTTTAGTTGCAAAGCCCCTTCAACATGAATAACTCGTTAGTTCACTCAATGTTAAGACCGAATCTTTATTTTGAATAGTATAAGGATACCATAAAAATTAAAAATATTCGATGAAGACATGTAATAAATAAACTTCTAGATTAATATTTCTAACGTCAGAATTTATTTAGGATGCCCACGTACAAAGCACGCTTATACCACACGCATATATAAAGTTGGAAAAGTAGAAGGCTTACTGAATCAAATAGGGAATAGGGATACCTTGATAAGAGCACTTGCAGAGAAGGCCAAGAACTTCCTGGGAGCTTTTAGCATCATTGTCACACAAGAGGATTTTGACTTTGCTTCGGTCGAGAAGGCGATTGCTGCCACCGCCGCCGTCGAGAGCACCGCTTTTATGCGCCATAAGAAAAAATAAAAAAGTGTAATCCCAACTAGCATCGCCAATCACCAACTCTTCATTTTGCACTTCAAACCCTAAATTGGTAAACTGGATCTAAATCTAAAGGGGAAAAGGTGCACTCTACTGTATTTATGTGAATCTATCTATCAAACTAACTATAAAAAAAAAAATTTAAAAACAAATGAAAAGATCGGGGGGTCTATTCTTCTTTATCCACCTCCTCCTCTCTCTCACTCTCAGTCTTTCTCCCACCATCCATCTCTTATTAAGAGATGGTCGTCGCCATAGATGATACATAGATTGATTGATTTGTTAGAAAGCTCTCGGATACACATCGCTTGATCGGGGAAAAAAAAAAAAATTGACAACTGGAAGGAGAGTTAAAAAGCGATGCGATAAAAAAGGGAGCAAAAAGTGCACGCCTCGGCAAAGCTCTCACTCACACTCTCTCTCTCTCTCTCTCTCTCTATATATATATATACACACGGGGGACCCTCACGTGAGAGGAGTTTATTTGAAAAATGAATCATTACAATATAAATTTTAAAATTATTTTTATATTTAAAAAAAAAAATTATTGGGCACCGAAATTTTGATTTAATTAGGACTGAAACCAAATCTTGTATGTTCACAAAAATTTCAGGATTTCTGTTGAACATCCTGAACAAAATTTCAACCAACATGTGGTGGGGCAAGCCGAAGTTTTGGTGCTCATATTTTTT
This sequence comes from Chloranthus sessilifolius, assembly GCA_021018995.1. Classification (NCBI taxonomy): domain Eukaryota; kingdom Viridiplantae; phylum Streptophyta; class Magnoliopsida; order Chloranthales; family Chloranthaceae; genus Chloranthus; species Chloranthus sessilifolius. Next base: position 32,975,155 of record CM037586.1, read on the forward strand.
TTTGTTTTAAAACAAAAAAATTATCGGCCTTCAAAATATTAGTCAATAATTTGGCCAACAAATCGAATCTGATATGCTCACTGAAATTCGCGATTTCGGCTGGACATCTTGGATGAAATTTCGACCGAAATGTGGTGGGCTAGGCCGAAGTTTCGGTGCTCATACTTTTTTTTGTTTTGTTTTAAAACAAAAAATTATCGGCTTTCAAAATATTAGCCAATAATTTGGCTAACAAATCGAATCTGATATGTTCACTGAAATTTCGGAATTTCGGCTGAACATCTCGAATGAAATTTCGACCAAAATGTAGTGGGTCAGGCCGAAGTTTTGGTGCTCATACTTTTCTTTTATTTATTTATTTTAAAACAAAAAATTATCAGCCTTTAAAATATTGGCCAATAATTTGTTGATTAGCAAATTATCGACTGATAACTTCAAATTATCGGTCATGAATTTGAAGGCCACAATTTTTGACCGAAAATTTCGAGATTTTATTTCGGTGCGATTCGAAACTGATGTATTTCGGCTGAAATTTTGATCTTTGACCCTAACTAAAATGAAGTCTTTATCATTTGTGATGAAGGTAGCAAACTCGATATCGACATTAGGTATCGATCCACGGAGGACCGTTATGAATCGGCCGATACGTATTGGCCCTTTTTAAAAGAAAAATAAAAGCACAAGGTCTCGGTACAAACCAATATGTATTGGCCGTCTGAGACTGTATCGGTAAATCTTTCGATAATTTGAAGTTATTTGCTGATGATTTGCTAATCATCAAATTATCGGTCAATATTAAATAGTCATATATATTATCGGCCAATAATTGTGGGTTTTTTTAAAAAAAATTTGGCATTGAAATTTCGGCCTGGACCACAAGATTTCGGCTGAAATATCGTCTCGGATTTTCGGCCGAAATCTCGACATTTCGGTGGAGTTCGAAACCGATTCGTTTCGTTCGAAATTTTGATCCTTGTTGTAAGGTATGACATCTTGGGCGATACTAATACATAACGGCGATACGTATCAGTTTTTCAATAAATCGATACGTATCGGTTCTGATACTTCTTGGTCCTCCAACTGATCGATGTCGGTGACCGACATAAGCCCGTATCGTACCGATATGTATCGGTTTGCGCAAAGACCTTATTTTTTTTTTCACAAGGGCCAATACGTGTCGGCCGATTCTTATCGGTCCTCCCTGGATTGATACCCGATACCGAGTTTGGCACCTCGATCCCGAACGATAAACACTTTATTTTAGTTGGGGTCATAGATCAAAATTTCGGTTGATAACTTCAAATTAGCGGGCCGATAATTTTGAGTTTTTTTAAAAAGACAATTTGGGCACCGAAATTTCGGCCTGGATCACAAGATTTCGACTGATAATTTGATGATTAGCAAATTATTAGCCGATAACTTCAAATTATTGACCGAGAATTTGAAAGCCATGATTTTTTATCCAAAATTTCGGGATATCGGCCGAAAATTTCGGACGAAATTTCTGTCGAAATCTTGTGGTCCAGGTCAAAATTTTGATGCCCAAAGTTTCTTTTGTTAAAAATCCAAAATTATCGGCCGATCTCATTATATTGGCCGATAATTTGATGATTAGCAAATGATCGGCCGATAAGTTCAAATTATTGGCCGATAATTTTGAGTTTAAAAAAAAATTCATAGGGCACCAAAATTTCGGTGGAAATTTATGTGACACCAAAAAAAATAACCTTAAGATCAATTTTGAACGTGCATATGATGTTCAGGTCATTTTTTTAAAAATGTGTGTTTTGTGAAATAAAACACTGATCGGCCGATAGTACTCGCATGATCTCAAGAGCCATCATGCGAAAGATTGAGAAGATAAACGATGTCCATCATCTGATTCAACGCAGCCCATATATTTCAGCGTGGGTAAACTCAATTATTCGGTCGGTGAATTTAAAGAAATCAAAAATCAATAATAGCTCATTTGTCTTTAGTGATAAAAAGGATTCTAAATAATATACTCTTCCCACTTTTATATAAAGGTATATATATATATATATATATATATATATCTTTCTCTGCGATGCGATGGAGCTACAGCCACGCCTACCTTTTACACGTAGATGAAAAATATCTACCCTCTGCCGACCTTTCCACGGAGGAGAGAGTGCCACTACCATTCGAAATCAGTGGTCTCTCTCTCTCTGCTGGTCTAAATCTCAGGTCACACACCCTCCCTGACTTGTGCATACTATTCTCATTTAATCTAGCTAGGCTACATAATTTTGACCACCAGCCATTCATGTTTAATTTGAAAATCATATCGATGCAAAGATTCCATCATACTTCTTTCTATCTCATTAAATTAATTAATAATTAACGAAAAACATAAAATAATTATCCCGTGTTTCTTTCCTTGTCAAATTTTGTTTGGATTTTAGATAAGATTGTAACAAGATATAGGAGACGTTCACAAATTTTGTTAGAATTTTCTCTCATTAAAACATTTTCAACTCAACAAAAAAATCTTTTATTCAAAAATATTAAGTATCTATCTTAATTTCATTTAATAAACGGATTTAATATAAAAGAAACTTCTATTTCTCTCGAGATAATAATAATAGACCAATTTTTTTCTCTTTAACATTTTATTAATTGGTTTTTAAGTAAAACAAACTTTGCTTAGGGACCTTTGTCATGTAAACTATCAAAGCCATCTAGTTCGAAGGCCACAAATCTAAAGAATCTTTGGAGCAAAAATTTGATAACAAATACAATTTCAATCATATGATTCAATACAGTCAAAGACCATTATTTGATTTAATAGTTGACTGAGTTCAATCATATGTGAGAGATCATGTTCCAATACCAAAACTTTTTACATCAAAGATCTTTAGATTATGGCCTTCAAATCATATGAATTGGATCATGTTTCCACATGACACTAGTCCTCAAAATATCTTCATTCTTTAAATAGTGTGCAAAGGCCAACCTATTGTGCAAATACTAGCTTCAGTTTTGCTAATATCGGCACATCATGATTGTGTCCGTGATCCAATTATGATCACACATGATTGAATAGGCGAGATCAAGTCACTATACTTAATGAAAGGCGAGCATTCTCATTAATTAAAAAATGATCATGCCACAATAATCATGTGAATATGGTTAAGATCAAGTAAACATGACTATGTCATCATGATTCAGCAATTGATCTTATATAATCCAACGGTTGGTCATATATGATCTATAAGGCAATTGATCTTATATAATCCAACGGTTGAACCGTCACGATTATATCTATAATTTAATGGACAGTTAATCTCACGTGACTGAATGATCAAGATCAAAATGTCAAAATCTTCTGTTATAATTATCTGCTAGATGCATAATTTAATGTTTAAGATAATATCGCCATAATTATCTTATTATAAGCCAACAATTAACTAGATATGATCCAACGGTCAAGATTGAACCATCATGAATCTATCTCCATGTTCTAATGATTGATTGCATATCATTCAATGGCCAAGATCAATCCCAATAATCGTATCGCCATAATGCAATGGTCAATTATGTAAGATTCAAATTTCAATATCGAGCCATTGTGATTATATTTTTATGCTCCAACGATTGATCATACATGATTTAAAGTTAAAATTAATTTATCATAATTTTATCTTTGTCATCCAACTGTTGATCACACAGGAAGCAACATTTAATATTTGATCCACCATAATTATATCAATATTATCCAATGTTCATGATCAAATCATCATGATTATATCTTTATAATCACGTGGCCAATTATACATAATCCAATGGTCATACTATAATACTTTTATCTCCATGACCAAATTATTAGTCCATCATCATATGATAGTTGATCATACATGACCAACTAGGTCAAGTTTGATTTATAATATTTTTATCTCTATGATTCATGGTGGATCATACATGATCCAACAATCAATATCGAACGACCATTACTTTACTTTTTTTAACAATGATCGGCCCATCATAATGAAATGACGAATCTAGTGGTTGATCCTATATCATCCAACAATTAAGATTGAGTCACCATAATAACGTAGATCCAATGACCTATCAGACATGAACCAATGGTTAAGAGCACGCCACTATGATCCAACAATTGAATCTTTATGATCCTACATGATCCAATTGTCATGATACCTCCATGATTCAGTAGTTACTGATAAATGATCCAATGATAGACTTTAACTTTAATCTAGTCAAGGCCAAGGCATTCATAAAACATATGCTTATAAGTGCTTCATAAAAATTTACTATTTTATAAAGTTAAAAATTAGTTATCAATCTATCATTTTTTAATATTTTCTTTCGAATTTGAAAAATAATCATACAATTAAGTAAAGAAATCAATTGATTCTGATAGTAATCTATGTAAAATCATTTTGCAACTAAAATAAGTTTAGGTTTTGTTTTTGTGATTGTGCATTAAGAGTAGCATGAGAGTGCTTCTAGAATCCTTCTTAATAAATAAAAACAAATGCATGCGACAAGGGTAAATAGCCATAATAATGCTTTAGAAACATAATGTTTTATGAAAGAAATAAACAAGAACCTATACTTTGTATATTCGACAAAATTCTCTCCCCATTTGGGCATTAGCTTGACTGGTATACTCTTCTCTTGTGGAAGCAACAGGTTATGGTTTTTAAACCCCACGCCTGCTCCCGCCCTATGTGCAGGTCTCCTCTTAGTGTGTTACACCAAAAACTAATCCTCTCCGCATACAAGTTTACACAAACACTACAATTGGGCTGTCTATGCGGTATTGCATCCTCAAAAAAAAAAAAAAGAAGCCTCATAATATTTTTTCCCCTTTAATGAGGTCACCAATAAAAACTTCGTTTTTGGCTTGCTTTCACCTATCAAATATAAACATGTTTAGTATTAGATTATGTTTTTTGTTGTATAGAGATCTGATAGATCTACCATCAGAGTCTTTTAAAAGATTTGCAGTTACGCATTTTCTCATGATATCATTCATGGTATATATAGATCAAGATATAATAGAATTACCATCATATTATTTTTAAGGTCATGGATGTTGGCGAAGCTATTAATTAAGTTGCATGGATTTCTAGCATTTGCTCGCCTCTTCAATGGATAAAACTGTTAGACCATGGCACATGGAAAGCAAGACTTGTTTGAAGTTGTTTGGCGCCTATAATATGATGGTAATTCTATTATATCTTGATCCTTCTATGGTGAGACCCTTCTAAATTTAGAAGGGTCTCACCAACGATTATGGTGAGACCCTTCTAAATTTCACCTATTTAATGTTCAATTTAACAATATAATATGGGGAGCCATTACTTACAGACGAGTAGTTGATCCTTGCACATAGTTTAAAAGAAAGACTTAAATATTTTGGCAACATGTATCATGTGACATCAACATCTAAGCGTCTGATTTGAAGGTTATGACCTAAAGATATGTGGTGGAGAAGATTGGAACAAAACACGATCTCAATCTTATGATTCAACAGAGTCAATTGTTTTATCAGATAATTGACCTTTGACTGCATTGAATCACATGATAAAGAATCGTGTTTCGTACAAATAATTTGCACCAAAGATCTTTAGATCATGGCCTTTAAATCAAATAGCCCAAATTGTGTTTTCACATGGTACAAGTCCCCCAAATGTCAACTGTTCGTTTCATTGGTCATGTTTATAAACTATGTGTAAGGACCAACCTCTCGCGTACAAGTAATGGTCCTATATAATATGCCAACCACTCAGTTGCCTTGGTCGTTAATTTTTTTCCAAGTTTGTAGTGCTCAACTTCTTTTATTTATATTTCATGTTGTACATATAATTTTACTTTTGTATATTATTATTATAAATGTGTAAGATTTAATTTCATTGTCTTTTTAATTCACTTCTGCCTTTGAGTTTGTTTGGTTGAGCAGCAACTTGCATCCAGTTCAATCCAGTAGATGGTAGATAGATACTTCATTAGATGCGAAGGTCCGCACATGGACTACACCAGATTGTCAGGCTGTTGACTGGAGTGATTTACATGACATGGTTACCGCTGCATGCTACACGCCCGATGGTCAGGTTGGCAATGCTACTCTACTTATGGAGCTCTATTTTTTGCATCAATTTCTTGATTCATTAAAAGTTTATATCCTTGTCGAAACTTGATTAGTCGCGATGGGGGCGGCCTTGCTAGTTCCGGAAAATCTAGACTATCACTTGATCGTCAAGAGGAGGAACGTCCACATATAGATTGGGGTTTTCCAACGAGCATCTCTCATACAATCTTGGACTTTTCTACCCTTGGATCCCTACCCCATATCTTGTAATCAAGTAGATCGTAATGTCCACATATAGATTGCTAGGATATACAAATCATTGCTCGAGGAGAAACGACCATCTTTAATCACGTAACAGTCAGCGATCAATCGCATTTAATCACTTTCATATAACTGAGAAGTACTCGATGAGAATTTAATATTCATTGATCAGGTCCAATGGCCACATATACCAACATCTCCCACTTGACCATGAATGTCAAATCAATATGTTACATAATTTTTTCATTTTACATTTATCCATTATAAATATCTCCTAATCTTGATATTGATTTCCCTTCATGAAAATTAATATCCCCATCCTAAGGTGTTGCAAGTAAAAATGATTTTTCCATCACAATAAAACTTATCTCAGCAATCAGATTTTACATGCCGAAAAGGATCCAATCAATAATGATCAAAATATTTGCCATCGTAAGAATTTACACACGACATTACCACATAGTACCATACACTATCAAATATTATTATGCACTATCTTTCAGTACTACACAAACTGGTACATTACTGGTGAATGAAATTGTTGAGATTAAGGCCTTGTTTGATAACATGGAAATGTAATTTCATTGTAGAAATGAAACTTAGTTTCCAATTATTATTGTTTGATAGCTATTTAAGGAGATGGAAATAAAATTAAATCGTCCCGCACAGAAATTGAATTTCCATACACCAAATCATTTTATGGGGAAATAATTTCAACCCCTCAAGCGGCTGAAATTGAGTTTCCTACTAACAAAATAATAATGTTTTGTTATTGGAAATCTAAAGTTACTAGTAAAAAACCTAAAAGCAAAATAAAAATAAAAATTGACTATTAAAAAGTAACTTCAATTTCTATGACCATAATACCAGTCCGATCACTATGACCATTACATTATTTAGATTATCCTCTTTTTAGCTAATATTTGACTTTGGTCAAGGTTTGAATTTTAATCAAACTTTAATTGGATTTATAAGCTATATAAAGTTTTGACTTTTGATGAAACTTTGACTATTGAAATTCAAACTGTCCTGCAGTACTCTAGTACCTCAACACTACTGTGCCTTCACCCAAGAGTCTGCTACGAGCACCTTGCTAAATCTACGAAGCTCCATGCTTCGCACACTATAGTACCTCGACGCCATGTGTCTTCACCTATAGCATGACTCGAGTCATGTCTTGCAACCTGCTTTACGATTCAATTCGCTACCTTAGTGTATGTTTCTAATATCCTAAAGAACGCAACCAATGTCTTCACTTTCTAGTAGCTGTAATGCCTTGGTACCTCGAACATTATCCTCTACACCCTGAAACCCAACACTTTTGCCTTTAACTATTTCACTTCAATATTCTAACCATGCTGCCTCTACCGTGCTCAGAACTTGCCTTTGGTCCTTCTCGTAGACCAAAGATTTTGGCGATCGCCTGAGACTCGCTTCCTCTGAAGGTACCCATCTGGCTCTCGCATTTGCTTCCTCTGAAGTTGCGCTGAATCATCTGTCCAGCCATCCGTCTCTCACGGATGAACCATGCCTTGTCGTCGCATAATAAAGCAACGAGCTTTTGACCACTTCGTTGGTTCAGCCTAGCCCAATCCAGTTTTGGCAGCAACCTGCTTGATTGTACTCTCGATCCTGGCCCATTGCAACACACTGATCCTTTACACTGCCACATACCAGTGGTCTAAATCCTCATGTCAGGTATCAGCGACCGATTCAAAAATCTCAGCTTCCTCATGAAGTGAGAATAGAGCATCCTCCTTGCTCCATGCCATCCATGGCAACGGTGCTCTCAACACCAACGTGATTCAACATCTCATGTCGGAAGTCACCAGCGTTCATCCATCTTAGACCGACCCACTACCTCCACGTGTGGCCCTCATGGTCAACAAGTGAAGTGAGAATGGAGCATCCTCTTTGCTCTTTGACATCCATGGCAACGATGCTCTCAGCACCAACGTGACCCAACGTCACATGTCGGAAGTCACTAGCGTTCATCCGCCTCGGAATGACCCGCTACCTCAACGTGTGACCCTCATGGCAAACCAGCGTCGAACATATTTTCGCAACAGTATAACCCAGTAATACCATCTCTCTGCATGCGACCAAGCTCTGAAACTCACTGTAACAGAGTGCATCCTATCCGCATCTCAACCGCAGATGTGCAACTCAACTGCACACAAGTAACTCTTGCTATCACGAAATCAGAGCGCACCTCATCGCTTTGCTCGCCAACGTAGTTCCATTTGTAACGATCTGGCTCTAATACCAACTGTCACGGGGTACTTCTTTTCACCGAATAACACACCCGTGCGGCGCCTTGCTGCCACGTGCAACGAGGCCAACCTAACCAACCATTACTCTGATACCACCCGCCTAGAGGACGGGAACTCCTGCTCATGGTTGCCTTTGCCCGAAGTTAACCATATCAATGCATCATGTCTCCTCGCGACAAGCATGTCAGCACCTCTATGCCTTGCTTGGCCTGCCCAGCTTCACCCTATGCACTGCACTAATTCCTCACTCACGACAATAGCATGCAACTCCTCATGCTATCTCATACCATACATGGATCACCGGCATACTAAACCAAGCCTGCCATCGTGTGTGGCCCACATGACCAGCACACATTCGCATCAGGCACTCAGCTACCGTGCACCACGGTGTCCTACGTAGCCTACGAGTGCCCCAAGGTTGCTGACCCATATGCACCGTGACGCCTAGTGCGAGGCCATATAGCAACCTCGTCTTAGGTGACACACGACATCGCTGTAGCGACATTCTAGGCCCACCTTACTAAACCTAGAAGACCTATGCACCTCTCTAGCAACGCAAGGCCATATATGTAGGAAAATAGCTCCACAACTCCCTTCCCCCAAGTATGGTCTAAACACTAACTTGGGTCATTCAGCAGAAGAACCTCAAACATATTGGTTTGACATACCACCATGGCACACAGACCTCTGCCTATGGCACATAGTGCCATTATCCACACCAACATGCCCTTTGAGTCCCGCATCATCTGCCCATGCGATCGTGTCACGCCTTGTCGCAACTATGTCGCGTCTGCATCGCGAAGCCCTCTTAGCCTCATGTCGCGTGCCCTCTTGGCACCACATCGCTTTGTCACGGGATAACTTTTTCGACACCCATGCAATGCCTCGTTGCTGCTACAACGAGGCCGGCCTGTCCAACCATCACTCTGATACCACCCGCTTAGAGGACGGGAACTCCCGTTTATGCTTGCCTTCATCCGAGACAAACCATCTCAGCGCATCGTGTCTACTCGCGACACGCATGCCAACACCTCAATGTCTTGCTTGGCCTGCCCAGCTTCACCCTGTGTCCGACACTAGTTCCTCGCTCGCGACAGTTACATGCAGTTCCACATGATGTCCCATTTCATACATGTCTCGCCTACATACTGAACTAAGCCCGCTATTGTGCGTGGCCCACGTGATCAGAATACATTAGCTTTGGACCCCCAGCTAACGTGCACCATAGTGTCTCACGTAGCCCTCGAGTGCCCAAGCGAAGTTGCCAACCCCTATACACCGCGACGCATAGCTCGGGTCATATGGCAACCTCGCCTAAGGTGACACACGGCATCGTCGCAGCGACGTTCTAAGCTCACACATCAAGACCTAGAAGACCTATGCACCCCTTCAGCAACGCATGACCCCATGTATAGGGAAATAGCTCTCGAGCTCCCTTCCCCCAAGTATGGTCTAAACACCACCTTGGGTCATCCAACAGAAGAATCTCAAACCCATTGGTTTGACATACCACCATGGCACACGACCCTCTACCAGTGGCACACACCTTCAAAGGTATGGATTTGGCATAAATTGTGGCACACGAACCTCTACCCGTGGAACACAGTGCCCTCCACAATTGCATCACGCCCCTTGAGGTCCCGCATACTCATACTGTGCGTCCATGTCTCGAGGCCCTCATGGCCTCATGTCGCGTGAACTCTTGACACCACATGGAGTACCCTTGTGGCACCAAGATATTGCGTGCCCTCTTGGCACCACATCACATTCCGTCCAGGCTAGATGTCACGTGCCCTCTTTGGCACTATATCGCGGGCCTCTTGGCACCAAATGTTGCGTGCCTCATGACACCATATCGTGTACCGTCATGGCACCGTCTCACGTGCCTCATGGCACTAGGATGTTGCGTGTCCTCTTGACACCACATTACGTGCCGTCTTGGCACCGCATCATGTGCCTGATGACACTAGGATATCGCGTGCCTCTTGACACCATATTGCGTGCTATCGTGGCACTGCATCACGTGCCTAATGGCACCAGGATGTCACGTGCCCGCTTGGCACCACATCACATGCCCCTACGCGGAGCACCGCATTCAATGTCTCACGTGCGCCTAGTCACCACACTAGACCGACACTTAGCTCAAGTCATCATCGCAGCACATAAAGAGAACAAGCACGCGCAGCAAGGAGATGTGCCTCCGCGCAAACGTGCTACATAGGTAGCTCCAAGGTTCGCTTACCTTCCTGCTAGCCTAATGCTCAGCTCCAAGGTCGTCATGCCTTCATGCTGGGGCCTAGATTAATGAGGCCGTCACATCCTCCCTGACTGAATAAGGTCAACGTCCTTGTTGACGTAGTATCTCAAGAGAATGACCATGCCACATCCACCAATCTGACTGTGTCAACGTTCATGCTAACACCAAGACCCGTATTAATTCCTCGACTTCCGTCTTCACCCCATGCAAAGTCTCCACAAGTACCTAGCCCCGAGGTTTAGCACCTCCTCGCTAGTTCAAGTGGTCTCATCCGCGCCTATGAACGAGCAACACGTTTATCCTCCGCGTGGCTCCCTACTAGCGCTAATTATCACCATGCCATGCACAAGCATTTGTGATCACAGCTCGCTCTAGTACCTCGATACCACGTGTCTTCACCCAAAAGTTCGCCTACCAATTCGGCCCTTGAAACACCTTAGTACATCGGTCATGCCTTTACAACTCTATTTCTCAAGCTCGCCTTTATCTCAACCTAGCTACAAGGCCCTCTCAACTTCCTGCTAGCTGATCAAATGTGCATCTCTATGCACCAGGGTCGTGACCACGTCACATATAGTGTTCCAAATAACTTGGCCCGGTTTGTATTTCACCCATGTATCCTTTAATACCAGTTCCTCATACAACCAGAAACAAACTGATCGTTAGCATCATTCCTGTTACCACTTGAATAGATCGCCAAAACCAAGCAAACCTGCACCTTAGATGTTCACATCGTCGGCTTCAAGCTCGCGCAACTCATTGCGCATCGTAGCACTCTAGGTTCTCAATAGTCCGTCTTCACCCAGGAGTCTAGCTTTCATCTACACTGTCGCACTCTAGCACCTCAACACCTCTGTGTCTTCGCCCAAGAGTTTGACCTATGTTTGATTTGTAGAACTCTAGTACCTTGATGTATGTTTTCAACCACGAGTCTGCTACCTAAACTGTCTCAGCCTGTAGCAATTTTGCAGCTCTAGTACCTCGACACCACGTGTCTGCACCCAAGAGACTGCCGGTGAGTGACCACGCTCAACCCAACGAAGCACTATGCTTCGCAATATCGAAATCTGCAACACTACTTGTATCTTTCGACCGTAGCAACTGACGGAACCCAGCTTTTTCGAACCTTTAAACTTGATCACCATCACAATCCCTTAATTGTCCTACAGCACTCTAGTACCTCAACACTACTGTGTTTTCATCCAAGAGTCTACTACGAGCACCTTGCTCAATCCACGAAGCTTTATGCTTCTCACACTATAGTACCTCGACCTCTGTCTTCACCCAATAGCGTGACTTGAGTCACCTCTTACAACCCGACTTACGATCTAATTCGTTGCCTTGGTGTATGCTTCCAATGTCTTAACGAGCGCATCAATGCCTTCACTTTCTAGCGGCTGTCATGCCTTGGTACCTCGGACATCGACCTCTTCACCCCAAAACATCACACATTTACTTTGAACTGTTTCGTTTCAATATTCTGATCACGTTGCCTCAGCCGTGCTCAGAAACTGACTTTGACCCTTCTCGTAGACCAAAGATTTCGACGATCGCCTGAGACTCACTTCCTCTGAAGATACGCATCGACTCTTGCATGTGGTTCTTCTAAAGCCACATCGGATCACTTGGGACTCGCTTCCTCAAAAGATACCCATCTGGTTCTCTCATTGGCTTCCTCTGAAGCTAATTTGGAGCCACCGTCCAGCCATCCGTCTCTCACAGACCCATGCCTTGTCGTCACACAACAATGCAACGAGCTTCTGACCACTTCTCTGGTTCAGCGTTGCTCATTCCAGTTCTCGCAGTAACCCACTTAACTGTAGTCTCGATCCTAACCCATCACAACACATTGATCTGTCACACTGTCCCATACAAGCGGTCCAGACCATCATGTCATGTACCAGCAACCGATTCAGAAAATCTCAGCTTCCTCATGAAGTGAGAATGGAGTATCCTATTTGCTCATTGCCATTAGTGGCAACGGTGCTCTCAGCACCAATGTGACCCAACGTCTCATGTTGGAGGTCACTAGCGTTCATCCGCCTCGGACCAACTGCCTACTTCAACGTGTGGCACTCATGGCCAACAAGTTGTGAAATGAGAATGGAACATCCTACTTGCTTCTTGTCATTCATGGCAATGGTGCTCTCAGCATCAACGCGACCTAACGTCTCATTTCGGAAGTCACTAGCGTTCATCCATCTCGGACTGACCCGCTACCGCAATATATAACCCTCATGGGCAACAAGCATCAAGAAGTGAGAACGAAGCATCCTCCTTGCTCCATGCCAACATGACAACGGTCCTCTCAGCACCTATGTGACTCAACATCTCATGTTAGAAGTCATTAGCGTTCATGGCTAACAAGCATCAAACATCATTAAAATTTTGCAACAATATAACCCTACAGTACCTCTCTCTGCGTGCGACCAAGCTCTGAAACTCATCCAAAAGTCACTGCAACAGAGTGCATCTCAATCGTATCTCAACCGCATACGTTCAACTCAACTGCACACAAGTAACTCGAGCTGTCACGAGATCAGAGCGCACCTCATCGCTCTGGCTCGCCAATGTAGTCCCATTCAAAACGATCTGGCTCTGATACCAACTGTCACGGGATAACTTTTTCGACGCCCGTGCGACGCCTTGCTGCCGCTACAACGAGGTACCACCCGCCTAGAGGACGGAAACTCCCGTTCATGGTTGCCTTCACTAGAGGCAAACCATCTCAACGCATTGTGTCTACTCGCGACACGCATGCCAGCACCTCAGTGCCTCTCTTGGCCTACCCAGCTTCACCCTATGTCTGACACTAGTTCCTCGCCCGCAACAGTAGCATGCAGTTCCACATGATGTCCCACTTCATACATGTCTCACCGACACACCGAATCATGCCCGCTATCGTGTGTGGCCCACACAACCAGCACATATTAGCTTCAAGCCCTCAGTTAAAGTGCACCACAGTGTCTCACATAGCCCTCGAGTGCCTAGGCGAAGTTGCCAACCCTTATACACCGTAACGCGTAGCTCGGGTCATATGGCAACCTCACCTAAGGTGACACACGGTATCACCGCAGCGACGTTCTAGGCCCACCCATCAAGACCTAGAAGACCTATGCGCCCCTCCAGCAACACATGACCCCATGTGTAGGGAAATAGCTCTTGAGCTCTCTTCCCCTAAGTATGGTCTAAACACCACCTTGGGTCATCTAGTAGAGGAACCTCAAACCCATTGGTTTGACATACCACCATGGCACATAGCCCTCTACCCGTCGCACACACCTTCAAAGGTATGAATTTTGCAAAAATCGTGGCATATGAACCTCTGTCTGTGGCACACAGTTCCCTCCACAATTGCAACACGCCCCTTGAGGTCCCGCATCCTCATACCGTGCGTCTGTGTCCCTCATGGCCTCATGTCGCGTGTCCTTTTGGCACCACATGATGTACCCTCGTGGCACCAGAATATTGCGTGCCCTCTTGGGACCACATCACATGTCGTCTAAACTAGATGTCGCGTGCCCTCTTGGCATCATATCACGTGCCTCTTGGCACCAGATATTGCGTGCATCATGACACCATATCGCGTACCGTCATGGCACCGCCTCACGTGCCTCATGGCACTAGGATGTCATGTGTCCTCTTGACACCACATTACGTGTCGTTTTGGCACCGCATCACGTGCCTAATGACACTAGGATGTCGCGTGCCTCTTGACACCACATTGCGTGCTGTCATGACACCGCATCACATGCCTAATGGCACCAGGATGTCACGTGCACGCTTGGCATCACATCGCGTGCCCCTACGCGGAGCACGGCATTCAATGCCCCATGTGCGTCTAGTCGCCACACTAGACCAACACTTAGCTTGAGTCATTGTTGCAGCACATAACGGGAACACACACGCGCAGCAAGGCGACATGCCCCCACGCAAAAGCGCTGCATAGCTAACTCGAAGGTCTACCCGCCTTCCTGCTAGCCTAATGCCCAACTCTAAAGTCGTCATGCCTTCATGTTGGCGCCTAGATTAATGAGGCCATTACATCGTGCCCTCTTGGCACCAGATTATGTGCCTCATGGCACCAGGACGTCGCATGCCTTCCTGGTACCACGTTGCGTGCCCTTACACGGAGCACCGCATTTCATGTTCCTCACGCGTCTAGTCACCACACTAAATTGCTGCTTAGCTTGAGTCACCGTCGCACCATGCATAAGGGGAACACGCACGTACCGCAAGGCCACGTTCTAGCTAAACGCCCAAGTCCAAGGCCATCATGCCTGACTGTTGGTAGCCAAAGTAATAATACCGTGACGTCCACCTCTACTCCATAAGATCAACGTCCTCGTTGACGCAATATCTGGTCGAAAAGACCATGCCACTCAGCTAGCTCCAAGGTCCGCCCGCCTTCTCGCTAGCAAAAATCTCATCTCTAAGGCCCTCATGCCTTCTCACTGACATGCAAAGTAATGACGTCATCACATCCTCCCCTACTTAACGTCCCCGTTGACGTAATATTTTAAGGGAAGGACCACGCCACTTCCTTTGATCTGGCAATGCCAACACCGCTGTTGACACCAAAACCCGCATCAGTTCCTCGATCTCTGTCTTGGGACTGAGTATGAGCTCATGCTCGAGTTGTATCAACAGACTTACCATAGCAGATTATCTTAATCGTGAGAATATATAGGGGTCGCTAGGTTCATTTTATGGGTAGATAAGGAGGTTTCTTGTTGTTTAGTAGTATGGTATAGAGAGTATGGGTTGAATATACACTCTTGGTGTACAGGAGATGTACCTAATATCAACTCCAGCTCATAAATGCAATGAATCATACTTTTTCAATGTACGCTACTTTTCTTAGAGAAGTAGAGATGTTGGGTCCTATGTTTCTCTCTTCTAAATCTTTCTTTTCCCCACGAAATTTGTATAGCGTATATAACACTTATATGCTGCATATAAAACCATTTATATAGCATACATGAAAATGGTTTATATTTATGGAGGCAAACCCATATCTCGAATACGCGGTTGAACCCCCTCCTTCAAATCTAACACACTTCATTTTGGAGGATTATATGCTGTTTAGATGTACTAATTTGTATCTCCATCACTTTAGTCTTTAGAAAGGGAAAAAAATGCTACTCCATCTAAAATCGTGCAATCCAAGAATGGACATATTTAATAATTTTTAGTTCAAGTTGATGGCAACGCAATAACCTTCTAGAAGTTCCTGATCTTATCAAAAATTGATATTTGCAGATGACAGGGCCTTTGAAAAACATGAAATTTAAAATTTTAAAACCCTCGTTATTTATAGCTTTAGAGCTAATTATCCTCTTTCACAAAATTGTCTAATTTCCTTCTCTAGCATCCACAAAATAGCATCAGGCATGAAGGGTTCACAATTTAATCCCTCTAGTAGGACCCTACAACTCATACGGAAACACTACTTTCCTAAAACAAGAAACAGGCAGAATAAATGATGGCAAGTTATCTTCACTTGGTGAAAACTGCCTGCATAGTATGTCGGATATTTGAAACATCAGGATACTTAGAATGAAAATGAAGCTAATTAGCATATGATACCAGAGAGCAGTATTTCTGGAAAACCTTGAACTGTAGCTCATCAACCCAATGAATATGTGTTTCAAGCAAAGACAATTTGCCACGATAACGTCATCAATATTCATGTGTAGCCCCGATTTCAAAGATTTCGTCGGCTCAATTGCCATACAAACTGATCAACAGCGACCATTGCACGAGAGGCTGAACCAATTGAGCCATCATACCTACAATCACATTAAAGATAAACCAAAAGAAAACTCAAAGCTTGAAATTTGAAATTTGGTAGGGTCCTTTGGCAAAGAAATCTCTCTATGCAATATACAAAGGTTTAACTACAGAATCATCTCAAAAGAAAAAGGTTTAATTACAGAATCTGTTAAGCCTCATTTTGAAAATCATATTGTCTATTCAGCTATACTTGTTATAAGTTCATCAATTCTTACATTGCAATCAAAAGAAATGTTGTGGTCTGCATCACGATAGCGCCGTCACCAGCAGGTTTTGATGTGTTCACGCACCTTGCACAAAACCAGTGCTCATGGATTGAAGTAACTAAATCTGTCATCAAAATTCCAATCATCAAAAGCCAATAGCACTAGATAACTTACTTCTTTGGTGAAGACAAACCCAAATTACTACAAAAGGTGTGTAAGAGACTCAAATGGCACAAATCAAGGAGAATTGTTCTAAAAACGACCAATTCATATTTTAAACATTCTGAAGACAAGCTAAATAGCAATAGCTTTCGCTGAGTAATGATGGGAGTAAAATCACCCCCACTTACAGAAACAGACTAGATATCAATTAGATTATAACCAAATTTCACGGGATACAATAGACCTACTGTCGTTGACATCCATGCTTCCATCATTTAAGATTTCCATAGTATTGTTCCATTCTACTGTCTCTTAGGTCATCGAATTGACAGAAAAAAGATACGGTTTCTTGCTTAATATTCAACTATTAAACATCAATTCCAACTAGAAATAAAAAGTTAAAACATGACTCACATTGATTTGGCCCTATGAAGAAACACTCCGTCTGGAAATTGTTCCGTTTTATGAAGTCAAGAAAACCACACAATTCAACTGGCTTTGCATTCATCCCATGTTGCTCTGCTCTAACAACACAAATGAGCAAGTTTCAGTCTCTGTTTCCCTTAGTTCTCTTATCACCCCCCACTGGGGAAAAAGAAAGATATTAAAGTACTGGATGAATTATCATGTGGACTAGTCTCCACTTATGAACATAGAAAATGTATAAACATGGACCTTCTATCAAATTACATAGTGATCATATAGCCAGACAAAGAGATAAGTTTCCCATCATTCATAGTCCCAATATAATTGAAACACATAAAACTAATACTGACCAGAACTAAGAGAACAATTACATACAGTGCACAAAAGAAGATAAATAATTAAAATTTCAGTCTACCGTTGCTTCAAATGTGCATAAAACTATGAAACTTTGAAAGAACCACATCACCCACCCCCAAAGGGGACATTTAGGCCGAGACATCCAGGATCCCCAACTACAATGGCGACATGTAGGCAAAGACAACAGGCATAATATTAAATCCACACTAACTCACAATAGCTTTACGAGCAAACAACATATAGAGATGATGGCCAAAATGTTTGATGAGAGTTGACGGTAAACCCACAAGAAAATGATCGAACCAAATCGTCCAAGATCTCTCCTTAAACAAAAGGTAAAATGTTGAATGATGGTAGACAGTAGACTGGTTGAAAAAGCACCATCACTGCAATCAGCTTGGGTTAGGGACTAGAGAGAAATTTCAAAAAAAGTTATTCGATTATCCTCCGATGGGTCCATCATCTTCAAATTTCTTCAAGCAATACAATTAATTTTTTTTTTTAAAGAACAAATAGAAAATTAAAATAAATATAAACATTACATTTGGAGTTTCAACAATGTTGTACACTGATACAGGAGTTGGACTCTTGATGCACATCGGCAATTCAGAGTTAGAGAAAAATGTTTTAGAGTTGTGGACTCGACCATATAAAGAAAATCATCTAAAAATAAAAAATAAAGAGAATTAAGTAACGTAAAGAATATCTAGACCGTTTAGCATATAATTTTTTTTTTTTTTTTTTTGAGTCGGTAACAAATTTTATATTAGAAAAGACGAAAAAGATCGGGATACAAAGAGCGTACCTTGGAGGGTAGTAAGAAACTACCCAAAGCAAAGGAAAAAAGCAAAATCGAAAAACATCTCAAAACCTCCCCCCCCTAAAAACAAGACCAGCAGCGGTAGAAGCAAATCCCAAAACTGCCGACAGCAGTCTACGCTCCCCTACATGCAACAATCCTCCCATAGTCTCAGAAAATAATTGGTCCCGTCGTTGAAGCCCGTAAACTTGCAAGCATTCCAGCTAACCACAATATCTATTATTTCTCTAATGATCAACGAGAAAGGCCTTGCTTTGCGATTAAATATTCTGCTATTTCTTTCTAACCAGATCGCCCAAAACCCTGCATACACCGTTAAAGGCCACAACTCTTTCCTTAGGTCCTTGAGCGTAATCTCTTTCCACATTTCCATCATTTGAGATGGCCACTGCGGCGTTACCCAATCAATTTTAAAAATATTGCTCCAAATCGACCACGTGTATGAGCAATAAAGGAAAATGTCGTCGATCGAGTCCGTCCCCCTCATACAAAGCAAACATTTGTTGATCACCGGCATATTTCTTCTGACGAGTTAATCTCTCGTGAGAATTTTTCTTTTAGCAACTAGCCATGAGAATATTTTAATTTTCGAAGGCATCTTTATCTTCCAGAACCCGGCCCACGTAATATTTTCGGAGTTCCCTCTTTCTCTCTCCTTTTGGTTGTTGTAAAAGGATTTGACAGTAAAGCGTCCTTTAGCTGAATACTTCCACTCCCTTATGTCTTCATGACCTGTATTTGGACTCAAACCTCCCAACACATCCCTCAGATTGGAGTATTCTTCCTTTTCCCACTCCCACAATCTGCGCCTCAGCTGAATATTCCATTCCACGGAATTTCCGGACATTTGGAACGAACTACTAACCTTGGCGTCTCTAACCCGAAAATAGTTGGAAACCTTCTATAGAGCAGTTGGTCCTCAGCCCAAACATCTTTCCATGTCCTTATTCACTGCCCGTCACCCCACCGAAACCTAGTCCCCTCAAAAACCTCCTGGGCGCATCCTTTGACGTCCTTCCACCATTCCGAATTGTGAGTAGGGTTCGAAATATCCTCGTCCAGAGCCCCGTGTTTAGCAGCCGCGATCTAGCACCACAACTTGTTTCTTTCCCCTTCCTCTCCCATCCGCCACACCCACTTGGCTAGTAGAGCTTTATTTACTAGCCTCAGATTTCTGATTCCAAGGCCACCTTGATCTTTTGGCTTGCAGCAATCTTCCCATCTAACGAGGTGTATCTTCTTCCGATCCCTCGCTCCCTCCCAAAGAAAATCCCTAATAATTTTTTCCAATTTCAGAATCACAGCAGTCGGCACCCACAAGGACATCATAAAAACCGGGATGAAAGCCAAGGTTGGTTTGATGAGAGTCAACCTTCTGCCATAGCTTAGCATTTTACTCTTCCAAGTCGCTAGTTTCTTCTGAAATCTCTGCACCACCCTATCCCAAAGTCGCACCCTTCTCCCCCCGAACCAGTTGGGATTCGTAAGTCCGAAATCGGTAACGTCGCAGTAATACACCCCACCTGGGTAGCCACCCAATTAGTGACCTCAGCTGGCATATTTATCCCAGACAGACTAGATTTGTGAATGTTAATCTGTTGCCCCGAAACCGCTTCGAAGATTGTTAGAACGTCCTTAGTCGCCTTTATTTCCCTGTCTCCATGGTTCTCATTGCAGAAGACCAAAGTATCATCCGCATACTGAAGGTGAGAGACGGTAGGGCCCGAGTCGGCCGTGGCAAACCCCTTTATGAAATTTAGCTCTTCCGCGCTCGAGAAGAGTTTGTGTAGAGCCTCCCTACACAGTTGAAGAGTAAGGGTGATAGGGGGTCCCCCTGCCATAGGCCTTGCTTGCTTCTGAAGCAACCATGCGGTGTACCATTAACGAGAACTGAGCGGACGCATAGTATCCTCTCATTCACTTTCTCCATTTGCCTCTGAAGCCCATCCTTTGCAGCACATAATCAAGGAAATCCCATTGCACCCTATTGTAAGCCTTTTCCATGTCAATCTTAAACACCCAACCTTTGTCTCTCTGCGTCTTGGCAGAGTGCAACGTTTCAGAGGCGACGACCACAATATCCATAAGCTGCATGCCCGAAATAAATGCCCCTTGGACATTGGAAATAAGATGGTCGATGGCGTGCTTTAGTCAATTGGCGAGGACCTTGGAAATGATAAGCTCGATAGCATTACGAAAAACCGCCAACAAAGCAATCCGATAAAGAAATGGAATATGCGCAAAAAAGCCAATGCATAAACTGAATTGCGCGTAGAGGAAAATAAAGCGCAATCCACAAAAAAATGGCACAACAAAAGGAGGATTGTGTGCACAAACGTTCTACGTGCAACCATCGTCCCTAACCTAGGGCAAGAATTGTGCACTACCTGGCCATGGGCACAATCCACCAAATATCGAACGGTTGACGATCCAAAATCACTCCCAATTGGGAGTAACCCCCTCACATTCCAATGCCAAATCAACACCCATGCACCAAAATCCCATTGAAAACGGGAAAAAACAAAAAACACTTGGTTCAAGCGAACCGCGACATTGAGCATGTACGACGTTGAGCACATACCCATACGCAACCCGAGCCCGAGGGACCCGCTGCCTTCGATGGCCACCAGCACGACCACCACGGTTTCGCCGGAGAACGAGCTGGAGGAGGCAAAACTTGAGCTACTTTGTCTTCCTCATTGTTCTCAAGCCGCTCTCCTCGGTTTGGAGGTTTTCAACATTGATCCATTCGTTAGCCATTGCGAATCAAGAAAAACTCAAATTGAAGAAGGGAAAGAGAAGAAGAGTTTGAGAAACGGAAAGAAGAAAAGGCGCTGGGGCATGTTTAAAGGGGAAACGAAAGGTTGTCCGCAACCCAGTACAACTATCATAAAAAATCGATTATGCGCAAGGAATGTATGCACTCAACTACTCAAAAGCAGCCCCAGTGGGAAGAGATTATGTGTGTGACCGCCATGGGCGTAACTTGTTACACCTACATTTGATATGCACATAAATATCCCACTTCTCGAAGGATACTCGGCCATCATTGCGCGACAAGGCACTGTGCGTGCAAAGCATTATGTTGATGATTGCGCTACGCGCAATACCTATTCCTCCTCAAACATGATAGCCGAATCAAGGGAAGAAATTGCGCGCATGAATAGTTGACGCGCAATCGATTGCGCCCAAGATTGCTATGAACGTAATCAGCAAAAACGATAAAAAAAAAGGAGCAAGAATACCCATTAACCAAAGATTCGAAGGAACCCATCATCACAAAAAACAAACAAAAAGAGAACACCAGAAACAGAGCAGCAACGCAGGAAGTTAAAACAGAGTGTGCCTTCTCTTTCACTTTACGGAAGCGCCTTAGCAACTGGAATCATTGGGTCAGGGCAACCTTGCACGCACTAAGCATCATATGAGGTTGTCGTCCAACCATGCAGCCTAGGAAAGCGATAAACAAATTGTTCATCCCATCGTGCCAACACCAAACGCAGGAAGGTGGTATCCAGATCAAAGCCCACAGGGCGAGATAGGTGACCAATCGGGTTAAGTGAAGGCAACACCAGATCTTGGCAGATACCGTCCCGGCGCACTACGAGCTCAGGCCGATAAATCCCAAACTCAGCTACACCCGGGAGAATAAGAGGTTACTCAACAGGAATACACAGCTCTGTCACTTCGGTTCAATATAGGTTCCAACGAACCCTGTGAGGAAGATCAACACTCGACAAAGAAGAGCTGTCACGCGCGGCAATCTCCTTATTTATCCCTTTGATTCACTAGATTTGGTTAAGTTTTGAGTGAGATATGCCACTTTTCGTGGATATATAAAAATATTAGCCCCTTTCCCTTCTTGCTTCTCCTCGGCCATAAACCTAATGCAATCTGACAAACAATAATCGTATCACCTTTTTCCATCACTCTTTAACCCTAAATACATTCCTTTTTTGTATCAAACCAAAAGGAACCTACATAGACCCATCTTTCCACGTCAGCCTTGCTGACATCAGCCAAGTCAAATTTTTGACCTAGATTTGGAGTTGCAAGGATACTGCTTGTATCGGTTCTTCATTTGGAGCATTTTTTCTTGTTGGAGCAAGCTGATTTGAAGAAGGGATCTAGGGTTTTCACAGGCTTCTTTCTTAACATGGGACCTTTTGTGCTTGTTGGGCCGGTCCCGGGCCAATAAGATATCATTGTGCAGTCTCTAGGGATTAGTCAAAGATGAAACACAGCTCCTGTTGAATCATCTTTTGCCAAATAAACCCTGAGAAGGACCATTGGAGGATACCATGGCTACAAAGCTAGGCCACCACATCCTTAACTCGCTTTCCAAAGATATACCATTCTACTTTAATTTCCTTTGCTGCTTCTTTCGTGAGCACCTGCTAGCCCAGATGGCGAGCATCTGCAACTCGATCTTGTTCAATTTTCACAATTCTACGTCTCCCTACTGACTTGTTAAGCATCCCCACTGATGGCAATAATGCCGTAGTGTCGGAAGAGAAGAAAAAGTTTTAAATTAAATTCAAAATTTTCTATGTGGAGAGACACGTTGATTTCAGAAAACTTATCTGAAAAGAAGAGAGGAGAAGATGAAGAAGCACCAGTCACAAGGGCTTGACAGCCCCAAAAAATACTACATTTCATGTAGAAAAGTACAAATTTTTCAGTCACCAAATATGTCCTTGCTGTTCTTTACATATAAAATAAAGAGATAATTGCCTAGTTTCTAAATTAAAAGTCCTACTCCTAACCAAACTTGATCAACAAAAAATAAACCAAATTAAAGAAACAAAACAGGCTGAAAGTAAATAAACCAGAGCCCAGACTAAGAAATAAAAAATAAATAACATCCAGGCTGAAAGTACATTGAGGAATAGAAAATTTATGGATTTTTTCTTTTGCAAATATAATTTGTCTAACGGACCAACGGGGAGATGAAGAGATCTTTCCTTTGATTAGATTATATTTTTTTCAGTGAATGATTCAACGAATGAAGATTTGGTCACATTTATAAAGTCAAAATTAGGCTAGATGCATCCTACAAAGCTTTTCTGGAAGAAAATAAAAAATAAATTAATGAAAGGCTATTGTGGTTTTAGACATTATACATGAATAAAAACATAAAGACAATTGATCTGCAAGCCTACAATGGAGAAAATGAAATTTAAATTCACTTACATGATGGATAACATGCGAGAGGGACCAATTGGATCATAATTGATTAGCAAAGCTGCCTTCAATGGTTCACCTACAAAGTTTGAGACCTTAGTCCTTGTTAGTATTAAGATAAAAAGTTTAAATTGCTCCTATAGAGATCCATATCATCTCACCATTGGAACCGACGGAAATTGAAGCCCATTTCTCCCAAACTCTGTGTGCAAAAGCCCAATCCATCAAAGCCCAATCTATATGCAAGAATAGACGAATAATTTAGTGCAAGCAAAGAACCATTACAAAGCAAGAAGGGCAAGGTCGAAACAAAAACTATTAAAATGATTGAATAATAATCATCCCTCATTATTGGCTGAAGATGTATATCCCTCAAGTGAAAGATGTATATGCACCAAAAAAGACACCCAATACAATTCTCAATTGAGCTCTTCACCCGTATAGTTGCTAGAACTTAGTACAATGTGCTAGTACAAGCAGTGATTTCGGCATTGGTATATTAGAATCAGCATTGGTATATTAGAATGAAGATGCTCTCCCTTATGTTGTAGTTTGAAGGCAGTAGTTAATATAACTTATTAGTATGCTTTTGGTCATTTTGTGTCATATCTTCGACATTGATAATTGATATGATATTGTATGATAGTGCCCCAAACCCAGTAATTTTATCCAAGAACAAGGCCCCTTATTGTACATTCTATGCATAGTAACAAAGTTCGGGTTCGGTAATTATTCGCAAGGGGTTAGTTTGGTTTGGTACAGATAAATTCGCAAATTAATTCTGGAAAATTTTGGATAAGTTCGATATGTGTTTAAGCAATAAAAAAGGCTTATTCAATTAGTCTTGATTAATGGTTGTTGATTAGGTACATGTGGTACATTCTTTCACCAAATGGCTGCACTTGATTAGGACTCATTCTACTAATTTGGTCTGTCGTATATTACATGAACAAACATTTTGATCGTGTCACTTGAAGCAGCCAAAATTCTTCAAAATTAGAGGCTAGCGTATACTAACATTCTTCATAGGTATATAAAGACAACATTTCGATCGTGTCACTTGAAACGGTCAAAAGCCTTCAAAATTAGAGGCTAGCGTATAAAGACAACATTCTTCATAAGTATATAAAGACAACATTTAACAAGACGTTATCTTAATCCTGGAAATACCTTAGTTATTAATGTTCTAGATTTTTGGGAATGCCTGCTTGATTGGATCCAGTTACGAATGTATTCGAACAATTATGAGTGTAAGTTCTATTTTGGAATCTAAGTGCTTTGAATAAAACGATAAGACACGATTTATGCTTGAGTCACGGTGGGGTCTCTTTCCCAGGCACGTGAAACTTGGAATGTAGGCATCCATGTATGGATGCAACTCCTCTATGATAGTATAGGATACCACACGAAGTACATCCAGGTTACTATGGATCCCGTTCCTTGAAAAGCGTGATTGGTGAACCTATCGCACTGTGACCCATTCTCATTAAAATTAAGACAATATTGAAACTGGTTATGTTAAGAGCCCTTGTTTAAAATGAGGGTTAACCGTAGACCTAACCTGTACGTACTGTATTTTCAAGGACGAAAATTTCTGAGGGGAGAATGTAATAAAACAACAACTTATCTAGTTTATCACTTTATTCAAAAGCGGCTATTAAGTGGTCGTGTGTTTCAAGAGAAATGACTCCAAAGCTTTTCTAATAAATACGAAAACGCTTTGCGTTGACTAAGGACGACTTAATTACCACAAACGCAATACACGCTTAACGTTGAAAAATGAATATTGGCCCGCATTAATCGGTGATTAGCGACTCACCAATTAATTTGGAGATTCGGCAAACCAGCTAATTATACAGCAGATTTTTAGGTTTATGAAACATTCGGAAGAAATGCGTAAAGACTTCCAAAAGCTTGTGGATCGGGGATTGAAAACCTACATGCATGTGCACGCATGAATGACCGCACATAGGAGAAAGAAAATAAAGAGAGCGAAAATGGCTCTCTGGTCAATCTCGCATGAGCGAGATCAGGCTCGCTCGAGAAACCAGAGAGTAGACTGAGAAAACTGACAAACTCGCCCAAGCAAGGTCAAGCTCGCTTGAGTGACTAGAGAGCGAATCAACTTCAGGAAGATCTCATCCGAGCGAGATCAGGCTCGCTCGAGCGAGTTCGGGCGAGAACTTTAGACGTCTAGGCAATTTTTAAGGCAAAACTTATCGTTTTCAGTTTTAGTTGTTTTAGGACTTTCTTATTTTGTTTAAGTTTGATGAGGGTTATTAGCTTCTATATAGGCCATGTCAAGACAATTTTAAGGATGACTTTATGCTTATTGAAATTTGATTGCTTTGTGCTATCTATGAGAATTCGTTGAGAATTTTCTTCTTCCCCAAGTTTAGGGTTTGGTGTGAGGCCAATATTTTCGGCAGCAAAATTCCGGTGATTGCCACATCTATCTTCTTATTTTTTATAATCTTAATCTTCAGTGCAAAGTATTAGTTTAATTAAATTCTATTTGTTCCTTGGTTGTTGGATATCTTCGAAAAACCATAAAATATTTTCTTTGATTTTTACACCTTTTGTTTAGTCTCATTTCCTTGAAATCCTAGAATGAAATCGAAAGACGCTTTCATGGTTAGTTGTTCAATGCCCTAGGCTAGAGGGAAGTCAAGTTCTATCTTGAGAACCCACAATCGAATTTCGTAGGAACTATCGTGCAGGACTTAACATTTGATTCAGACGTTACGATTCTCCTTAATTGGATTCCCCGATAATCCAAGGCGAATCAAATCTGAATTTTATTTATTTTTTGCTCTTTTAATTACACTTTAATTTCAGCAAAATTGCATATTGGGGTTTTAGAGTGTGGCCCGGCTTCAAATTGGTATCAGAGCACAGTCTACTTTAGGGTGTTTGCATTAGGATTCAATATTTTATTTGCATACTAGATCAACCGTAGGATATCATATAGAATTGTGTGGATCACCAATGGCTAGCGAAGACCTTGTTGTCATGATCTAAGATCTTACTGCCCGCCTCGCAAATATGGAAACACATCAAGAGGCACTAATCGCTTTCTTAGATGAAGTGATCGGTAGAACATCCCTAAGGCACCCACCCGATTGAGAGAGGGGTCCTGAACATCATGAATCAGGAAGTGATCCTAACGATAAATTCTTGAAAGCCATCTGAATCAATGTCTCACCATATTGGGAAGATAGACCCTACAATCTTCCTTGATTGGCTATCGGACATTGGATACTATTTTGATTGGTATGAGTTGTCTGATGAGCGGAAGGTTAGGTTGGCTAAAATGAAGCTTGTGAGTCAAGCTAGGCTATTTTGGACAAATGTGGAATGTCGTCGATCCACTATTGAGATGGCACCCATCTCCACTTGGACTGAAATGAAGGAGAAGCTTCATGAAAAGTATGTTCTCACGTCATACTGCGCGGTCTTTTAGATCAGTGGCAAAACCTTAAACAAGGTAATATGTCAATTTACGACTATATTACCAAATTTGAAGAATATATCATGTTCACCAATGTGTACGAAGATGGCCAGATTACGATTTCTAGATTCAAGACATCATCGTCCAAAGTTGCAAAGAGAATTGATTCCCCATAAAAACAACTCCCTAGAAGATTGTTACAAGAGAATGCACGAGTTGGAGCGCTACTTGAAACTACCATTTGTTAAGGGCTTTGATTCTAACAACTTCAACTACAAGTCCGTTCCCACTTGAGTTAGACCAAATAGTGAGAGTCAACCTCCTAAAGCCATTCAAGGCACTCCACCAAATTCCAAAGATAAGAATAAGGAAGTGGTTAGTAAAAATTCCAGGAATGGGAACCAACAAAAGTGCTTTGAGGGTCGTGGTTTTGGGCACTTTGTTGCTGAATGTCTGACCTGAAACCCCGATAGAAATTTGTTCATTGATGAAGGAGGCAAACAAGAGGATTGGGAGGAGTATGAACATGAAGGCAGAACAAATGATGAAGGAGAAGGTTCAGAGAGGAACCTTGAGTGCGTTGGGGATGTCTCCAATACTAGAGTGGTGAGAAGAATTGCTAGGTCATAGTTGATAGTGGAAAACCAACAAGAGTGGACAAGAGAACAAGTCCAAGTTGGTTAACATTATGAGCTCCTCAGAGTTTGAAAGGGAGGTGAAAGAGGAGAATATTGTTTAAGTTCTCATCACCGTAGAGACCACCCCTAAGTCTACTGTTGAATTTTCCCAAAAAGTCACACCCATGTTGAAAACATTTTAGGATGTCTTCCCTGAAGACCTTCTAGTTGAATTTCCACCTTTGAGGGATAATCAACATGCGATAGACTCAGTACCTAGTTCGACTTTACCGAACTTACCTCATTACCGAATGAATCTAATTGAACATGTTGAGTTAAAGAGGCAAGTAGATGAGCTCCTCAAGAAAGTGTTCATTAGGAAAAGTTCAAGATGAACATGCCCAAAAGACATGACCAACCACTCCCTTGTGTTGTGCCTGCACTCCTCACGCCCAAGAAGGATGGGTCTTGGAGAATGTGTGTGGATAGTCATGCAATTAATAAGATCATGGTCAACCATCGGTTTCCGATACTAAGGCTAAATGACATGCTTGATATGATGGCAAGTGCAACTATCTTTTCTAAGATAGATCTTCAAAGCGGCTACGATCAAGTTCGCATTCATCCCAGGGATGAGTGGAAGACCGCCTTTAAAACCAAGGACGAGTTATACGAGTGGTTGGTCATGCCTTTTGGGCTGTCAAACACCCCTAGCACATTCATGAGGATCATGGAACATGCATGTCGAGGCCTTTCATTGGTAAGTTCTTAGTGGTGTACTTTGACGATATCTTGATTTATCGCCACGATAAAGGCCATTTTGACCACTTGAGGCAGGTCTGTGATACTCTCAAAGGAGAGAAGTTATATGCAAATCTTAAGAAGTGTACCTCCATGACACCCCCAGTTATCTTCTTAAGATTTGTTGTATCAACTAATGGAATGATTGTGCATCCCAAAAAGGTTAGGTCCATTGTAGAATGGCCTGAGCCCCAAAGCGTCCATGACGTCCGTAGCTTTCATGGATTGGCTATGTTTTACCGTCGATTCATTTACAATTTTAGTTTCATTATGGTCCCCCTATCACAGATTGCATGAAAAAGGGGAATTCAAATGGACGAGTGTCGCAACGAAGGCATTCAAGGAGATAAAGTCAAAGATGACTGAAGCTCCGGTCATGCGCCTACCTGACTTTTCTAAGTCTTTTGAGGTCGCGTGTGACGCATCTGGTGTTGGGATAGGAGTCTTGAGCCAAGAGGGCCACCCTATTGCTTATTTCAGTGAGAAGGTGAATGAAACCTTATAGACACTATCTCTTACCGCACGAGTTCGTCTTGTTTACATATCACGAAGCCATGAGATATTTGAGTTCTCATAAGAAACTTAACTCACGTCATGCGGGATGGGTTGAAAATCTTTAAGAATACAATTTTGTTTTGAAAAACAGGGCTGGGGTTGAGAACAAACCCGTAAATGCTTTGGGTCGTACAGTCATAGTTTTGAACTCTGAGTGTTGAGGATACCAGTTTTGAGTAGATGAAAGATAATTATCCGACATGTCCCAATTTTGAAAATGGTATACGTCCTTAGTCGATAGTCAAGAGGAGTAGTGTTCACTGTTATGTTCTACAGGATAGATTCCTGTTTAAGGGCAACATGTGTATATCCCGCACCTCCTTGCGTGATTTTCTCGTTTGAGAGCTTCATGCCTATGGCATAGCTGGTCACTTTTGTCGAGACAAGAAAATTGCCCTTGTTGATGATCGATTTTATTGGCCCAGTCTCATGAGAGATGTTTCCAAGATTATTGGGCAGTGTTATACTTATCAACTGACAAAGCAGAGAAAGCAAAATATGGGATTGTACACTCCATTGCAAGTGCCACATACACCGTGTCAGTTTTATTAGCCTAGTCTCATGAGAGACATTGCCAAGATTATCGAGCAGGGTCGTAGTTATCAACTGGCAAAGCAGAGAAAGCAAAACATGAGATTGTACACTCCATTGCAAGTGCCACATACACTGTGGCAAGACCTTAGTATGGATTTCATGCTTGGACTTCCTAGGACTATTAGGAAGCACGATTTTATTTTTGTGGTTGTGGATCGATTGTCCAAGAGGATTCACTTCATTCCTTGTTCGGAAACCTTCGATGCGAGTCACATTGCGAAATTATTTTTCAAAGGGGTTGTTTGATTACATGGTGTGTTGAAAACCATTGTGTTTGATCAGGATATAAAGTTTATGAGTTACTTTTGGAATACACTTTGGCACATGTTGGGAACAAGACTACAGTTTTCATTGGCCTACCATCCACAAACGGATGGACAAACTGAGGTGGTCAATAGGAGCTTGGGTAATTTGCTAAGGTGTTTGGTTGGTGATCATGTCAAAAGTTGGGATTCTGTGTTGCCTTTAGTCGAGTTTGCATATGACAATTCTGTTAATAGGAGTTTAGGCATGAGTCCATTTCAGGTTGTTGGGAGTTACAAACCTAGGACACCCATTGATCTTATTCCTATGTCACCATTGCATAAACCATCAACAGTCCCCAGATGCATATTGTAGACCCGCAAGCATGCCTCGAAACCACAAGACCAAGCTAGTATGGCTTCTATGGCTATGGGAGCCGAATGACAAAAATATGAAAAATAGGAGTCGCCACCAAGTTTTAGGAGTGAAGTTGGGTTACCCAAAATAATTAAATTTAAAATACAGTAACTCCAAATGGTCTATTCTAACTAAGAGATTGGCAAGGGATCCGGTTACGAATCAGGAAGAGCTAGCTTGCACCCGATCCACCCGACAAGAGTCGGTCTCTACTAGGACACTATTTCAAAAAGAAAAATAAAAAGAAAATAAAAGTCTCACTAGGGGGCCAAAGGTTTGGCCATGTTGCCTCATTTTGGATGATGTAGGTGGCCATGGAGTTGAATTCATTGTATCAGATTAATCCGGGCTCACCTAAAACGATGGGGTTTGCATGGGACCGAATCCATTACGTCGGATTGATCCGGTGTCATCTAAGATGATTAGGGTATATATGAGATTGAATCCATTGCGTCGGATTGATCCGTCTCACCCGAGATGACTCGAGGATGTGGACGCTAGCTTCAACCTCATCCTTGCCACCTAAAATGCAAAAACGGAAAAGAAAATGATTTGTATTATGCTAGTGAGTGCTATTGGATTATTAGCAGGGAAAACAAAAAAGAGAGAGATGGGAGATGCGCGAGATTACCGAATCACTTTCAATATTGTCACTTGAAAACCTTAGCCCAAATATCGTAAGTTTCCAAGGTGTGAACCATAGAGAAACTTAGAGCACTGGAAACCTTGGCACTGTTGGTGATGTACTTAGCCATATATGTGTGTGTGTGTGTCTAGTTATAGTGTGTGTGTGTGTGTGTGGTAAGTACACAACTTACTACACTTTTCTTATTTTCTAGTCATGGAAATTCGTGTAATAATGAAGATAGTTATAAACTTATAATGCATTGGGGACAGTGCTAAGTTTAGCAACTCAACTCTAATTCTTTCTTCTTCTCTTTTTCTTCTTCTTCTTCTTCCTCCCAACCTAACCCTAAGCAACAAATCTACTTGGTGTCAGAGCGAGCTTCGAACCCAACTTCGAGGACCATTGGCGTCATCACCGACCTCGACTGGCGTCACTAATGACGTCAGGGTCACCGCCCGAAATTCATCGAAATCGATCGAAAATGGCATAGATCTGATCTGTTTTGTGTGTGGGATATTTTTCCCTTCTTGACCATCTGCTACAAGACGCTCGAAACTAGGCTTGTGCAAAAAACCGATCGAAATTTCGGTTCGATTTTAGGGGATATTGGTTCGGTTTCGGTTTTGGAAAAGTGGCGTATCGGTTCAGTTTCGGTTTTGACGTAAAAAACCCGAAATTGAACCGATAAGAAACCGATAATAGGGTATTACTTAGGTGCATACAAAAATAGGTTGCAATTAAAAATTTCTTTTTAAAAACCTAAACTTAAAAAATTAAAACGTAGAAACTAGAAAATAAGGGATAAACCTTAAAACTTAAAACAAGCAAAGAGCCAATTCACTCGTCGACGCCGTCCATCACAAGCCCACACGGCCACACTCCATAGTAGACAACAAGTCTCTCTCTCTCTCTCTCTCTCTCTCTCTCTGTGTTCCTCTCTTTATTCTTCACTATCTCTCTTCCTTGCTATTTTTTTTTAATTTTACAAATAAAAAAATTAAGGTTTAGAAACCGAAAACCGACCGAACCAAAACTATCGGTTTCGGTTTAGCATGAAAACCGACCCGATAACACCCCTACTCGAAACCCACTTGAGAAGCATCGTCCCCTTTGTCTTCTTCCCATAGCCAACTGAACTAGTCGAGACTCTGTTTTTCAAAGCCATTTTAGGGGGTTTTTAAAACACACTTTTAACTCTTTAAATGTATATCTCAGTAATTGCCCCAAGGTGTGCTTTCACAGTCCTT
Organism: Chloranthus sessilifolius; assembly: GCA_021018995.1. Taxonomy (NCBI): domain Eukaryota; kingdom Viridiplantae; phylum Streptophyta; class Magnoliopsida; order Chloranthales; family Chloranthaceae; genus Chloranthus; species Chloranthus sessilifolius. The sequence goes on from CM037586.1 coordinate 33,007,526, forward strand.
GAAGTAAAAAATTTGTGATGCCGTGCCTTGTGCTTAGGCCAGGTGATTGGATTTGCGGTCAGTGTCGCAACATCAATTTCCGCCGTCGGTCGATATGCCATCGTTCCGGCTGTGACGCGACCCAAGCGCAAGGTAAGACCGTTACTTCTGCGGAGGATCGTGCTCCTAGGTCGAGGGGGGAGAGGCAAACCTTCCTAACTGAGGCTCAGCTTCGGGATGTGAGTCGGGGGTGGTCGGTTGTCACCAGGAGAAACAGAGTGGTGGACTTGGCATCGTTGGCGGTGGGGGACCATTGTCCCAGTTCGACCTATGACCGCGGCGGGATACTTCGTCCGGGTTTGGCGCAAGGTTTGGATGACCATACCGGTCCAGGGCCTCTAAGGATTGATCTACCGCATCGCCGATCTCTTGCGGTTAATCTCCGTTATTTCTGGGTGGTCGTTGCTGCAAACAAAGATACACTTTCATTGCTAGCTGTACATAGACGGATTAATTACAATTGGGAGGTTTCAGATCGACCTAAGGTATCGCCTATTTCTTCTTCTTCTTTCCTCTTGCGGTTCGGCTCGGAGGATTTAGCTGCTGGTTGTCTTAAATAGCAGATCTACATTGACGGCAGTCCGGTTGTAATCAAACAGTGGGAGCCTACCGTAGGTGAGGTCCATATGGTGGAGGAGAAAGAGGGGGTTTGGGTGATGATTTTTGGCCTGCCGCTACATGTCTGGTCCTCGGAGGTCTTCCTTGGGATCGGAAACTGTTGCGGCCGCTTCATCCGGGTCGACCGGCGGTCCGCAGACCTTTGGGACACGTCTCATGTTCGCCTTCTCGTCGCCGTGGAGTCGGTCGACAGTATCCCTCGCATCGTTGAAGTGCTGATCGACGGTCAGAGATGCAAGCTCATTGTAGAACTCGACCGTCGAGAGAGGACGGTCGTCGAGCATCTTTCGGTCGAAGTTGCTTCGGGGGTGGTGCCCTCTGGTGCTGGCCTCGTAGAGCCGTCGTTAGTGGTTGTTCAGGCGATGCCGGACTCTGTCGGACATAGATGGGCTCCGGCGTATCGGGTACCGGTGGCGGCTTCGAGTGGGTGCTCGACCTCGGATCTGCCTCTCTTCCGGGGATCTCTCGCTCCTCCGACCACACCCGAAGAGGCTGCTCTCAATTTTCAGGCCGCTCATTTTCCCCCGGTGACGGGCTTCCAGTTTCATCCTAATGCTTTTTCGGAGATCGCACCGGCGGGTGAATCAACGGCCAAGATTACCTCGCTCGTTGTGCCTGACAGCGTCGATCTGCATGTTCAGAGGGTAGGTGAGTACAGAGGAGTGTCGGAAGGGACGAAAGCGGTAAGGGATGGTACCTGGGATCCGATGCTTCTCGAGGTGGTCGGTCCTTTTCGGAGGTCTGCTGCGTCTGGAAATGGGAAGCAGCTGAGGGTTTATATCAGGAGACGAAGACCCTGGAGGGGGCCTCGGGGTGCGAGCATCTTTCTTAGGGCGATACGTGGCCAGGTCCAGGATGTTTCCAGACGGTCTTCGGGGGGCTGTTTGACTTGTCAATGCAGAACGGGTAGGCGGAGGGGGGTTTTAACAGCGCAAGGGGGGATGACACGTGGCAGGATGAGCTAGCACTCTTCGGAGGCTATTGGGGGGGTTGAGCAACCCGACTCTGGAGCCCTCGTCTGTTGGGCCTATATGGACATCAGGAACCCGGTGAATGCTTTTGGATATGGGGGACTTTTTGGACCGGGGCACTCAAGCGGCCCAACACTGTGGCCCGATGAGACTAGGGTGGTAGGCGGTTCCCCTCACATTTGGAATGACACAGAGGCCCAGATTGCATACCACGGTATGGAAGGGGGGACCCGTCTCTTCCTTTCTGATTTTAGGACAGGGTGGAGCTATCTGAGGAAGACGGGGGTCCTCGCAGGGAACTGCATCATTGCCAGGGGTGCCGACACGTGCTTGGAGGTGGTGGCCGATTCGGGTTCTGATGATTTTGGAATGGAGATCCAACGAATGTGCTGCCTCGAATTGACAGAGATTGGGAGGAGCCACTTAAGCTGTTTGGCGCTTGAGGAGACGCAGGTGCAATTTAGCCCAGATCTCTCTGGATGTGCCTTGGAGATCGATTTGCTGACGGAAATAGACCGGTTGATAGAAGTGGGGCGAAATCTTGGGATGTCATTTAAGGGCTCTCAGGATGAATTGCGTGAGGTATTCAGATCGGTTATTACGGGCCGTCAGACAACCACGAGAAAGCGGCGAGGCAGGTCGCGGGAACTGGTACGGCTGCGATGGGACATGTCGGATGGGAGGAGGGCGGGGGGGATATAGTTTGTCTCCTTTCGGTCGGGCGGGCTTGAATTGGTTATTGAATGAAGGTCTTATCTTGGAATGTAAGAGGATTATGTGATCAGCAAAAGAGGGTGGGGGCTAAGCAGGTGATTGCGGGGTTTAATCGTGGAATTGTCACACTCCAAGAAACTAAGTGGGGTACTTGTGACAGCCGAAGGGTTGCTTGATGACATTGGGGAACATTTGGGGGGTTGAGTCGACTCAGTTGCAATGGAGGGATTCTTTAGTCGATTGATGAGGAATTGGGTTGGTACTCGGCTTCTGTGGTGCTACGGGACAAAGTGAAGGGGAAATTATGGAGTTTTGCAGGTATTTATGGCCCAGCAGCTGATCGGGAAAGGGATGAGTTCTGGTTAGAACTTCATGCTCTCGCTGCTCGATGGGACTTTCCGCTCTGCCTCGCTGGGGACTTCAATGCTATCCGATGGGATTCTGAGAAGCAGGGCGGTCCCGCTAATCAGGGGGTTATGAGGGACTTTAACTCCTTCATTGGGGACTGGGGCTTGTTCGATATTCCACGGTTCAGATCGTCTGCAGCCGCCATCCCTTAGCAAGTTGGATGATTCACTGCTCTCTGAATTGGCTTGACATATTCCAAGGGGCTCACCTGGAAGCTTTCGCTCGGGCCATTTCTGACCATCGCCCTATTGGGCTAACGTGTGAATCCCGCAGAAAGGGCCCATCTCCTTTCCGGTTTGAGAACATGTGGTTATTGGATGAGAGGTTCCGGCAGAAGGTGCGGGGATGGTGGTCGGAGCATACGCCAAACGGGACAGTTGCTTTCAGGTTCATTTCTAAGCTTCGGCGGTTAAAGGATAGCATCAAGGCCTGGAACAGAGACGAGTATGGAAGGGTGCAAGTTAAGAAAGAATGCCTACTTTCTAAGCTGAGAGTGCTAGACAATTTGGAGGAAACCAGAAACTTGTCGGGGGAGGAGAGGGAGAGCAGATTGCAGGCTAAGGTGGAGTTTAGAGAGGTGTGTAGGGTCGAGGAAGTGCTTTGAATGCAGAAGGCGAAGGCCCGATGGTTCAAAGAGGGGGATGCCAATACGAAGTACTTCCATGCGGTTGCTAATGCTCGCAATAAGCACAAGTATCTGGGGAGCATCACGGTGGAGGGGATGACGTACTCGGGTCACGATCAGGTGCGGGACAGTATAGTTGCATTCTACGAGCGCTTGTACTCTGATGACGGCCGCCCGAGGCCGAGCCTGGATGAGTTAGTTTTTCCCGTTCTCTCGGAGGAGATCAGCACGGGTTTGGAGAGTGTTTTTACGGAGGATGAAGTATGGACAGCGATCAGATTCGGGGACAGAAACAAAGCGCCGAGGCCGGACGGGTTTACTATGGAATTTTACCAAACTTTCTGGGAGGTCATTAAGACGGATTTGATGGAGGTTTTCTGCGAGTTCCATTCGACTGGTTTTGTCGGGAGAGCTTTGAACTCTACCTTTATTACCCTCATCCCAAAGAAGCAGGGGGCTGAGGATATTTCCGACTATCGACCTATCAGCCTCACTAATTGCCTGTATAAAATTATATCACGGGTGCTGGGCTATATCATCTCGGAGCATCAGGGGGCCTTCGTTCGTGGTAGGCAGTTGACGCATTTAGCGGTGGTGGCTAACGAGACTATTCATTCGGCCTTTCTTTACCGAAGGCCGGCAGTGGTTTGGAAGGTAGATATGGAGAAAGCTTATGATCGGGTGAGTTGGGAGAACTTGGATTATATGTTGCAAAGGGTAGGCTTCAAGGCTACGTGGAGGAAGTGGATGCGTGGCTGCTACTCTTCTCCGTGGTTTTCGGTATTGGTGAATGGTACGTCTGCTGGGTATTTCAAGAGCTCTAGGGGTCTCAGGCAGGGGGACCCTCTTTCCCCTTTTCTTTTCAACTTGGTGGGGGAGGGTCTATCCGGGCTGATTGGTTGTGCAAAGGACTTGGGCAGGCTTGCTGGGATTCAGGTTGGAGAGCAGGGCAAAGCCATCACGCACTTGCAATATGCGGATGATACTATTTTATTTGGGTCGGCCGATTTTACCGAGCTTCGCACTATGGCGGATGTGCTTTCGGTGTTCGAGGCAGTGTCGGGACAGCGGATCAATCTCTCTAAATCTATTGTCTCAGGCATTGAGGTGGATGAGGAGTCTCTGGCGCTTCTCGCGGACTCGGTGGGATGTGGTATTAAGAGGCTGCCCATTAGATACCTCGGATTGCCGCTTGGGATAAGAATGCCATCGAGCCGCGAATGGCAGCCGGCTGTGCAGATGTTTAAGCAGCGATTGTCTTCTTGGAAAGGAAGGCTTTTGAGTAGTGGGGGGAGTGGTTAAAGTTGTGTTATCTTCGACACCGATCTTCTTCATGTCTATGTTCAGATGTCCTACCAAGATTCTCGGTCGTCTGGAGAGTATCCAAAGGTCTTTTCTTTGGGAGGGGCAGGCTTAAATAGGCGATATCACTTAGTTAATTGGGACACCTGTCAATTGCTGATTGCTTGCGGTGGATTGGGGATCCGGAATCTTAAAAGAACTAATCTGGCGCTTCTAGGTAAATGGATTTGGAGAGCAAGGAGGGAGGAGGAAAGGGGAAGTCTGTGGTGGCGGGTACTTAGCGAGAAGTATGGGCTTTCCTGGAGAGGTTGGGGGATAGAGATTTCTATCCACAGGAGCACCTCGCGATGGTGGAGGGAGATTTCGCGCGATTGGGAGTTTATGGCGAAAGGAGTTAGATATAGCTGGGGATGTGGCTCTCGGATTCGATTTTGGAAGGATAACTGGTTGGAGATGGGGCTTCAAAATATATATCCGGAAATTTATGCTTTATCGATGAACCCGAAGGGCAGGGTAGACGAGTTTGTGTCGACCAGTGGTGGGAGGCGTGTTTGGGATGTTGTCCTTAGGAGGCGTCTTAGAGATTGCGAGGTGGGGTTGTATTTGGATCTTCTTAGTAGGTTGTATGAGGCAAACCAAAACAGCTCACAGGTTGACCAGAGGATTTGGGCCATAAATCGAGAGGGGAAGTTCAACGCCAAATCGCTATACCGATGGCTATCGCGTCGTCTGCTGACCAGGTTTGAGGGTAGGTGGTTGTGGAAAGAGCCTATCCCGCTTCAAATCCGGTTCTTTGTTTGGGCGTTGCGCAAGAACAGAATTCTTACGAGGGACCAGCTGACTCGACGGGGAAAGGATGTCCAGAGTTCGTGCGTTATGTGCGCTGATGGGGAGGAGTCTGCGTCTCACCTCTTCATACATTGTAGTATGGCTTATGAGTTGTGGGGAGGCGTCCTAAAAGATTTTGGTATGTCTTGGTCTATGCCGCAGTCGCCGTACTTGTTGTTGCTCAGTTGGGATGAAGTGAAGCTGATGGGGGATGGTAGGCAAGCTTGGAGGGCGGCAATATTTGCCGTTTTCTGGTGCCCATGGCGTGAGAGAAACCTCAGAATTTTTGAAGAGAAATCCAAACCTGTCGGCATGGTCATAAGGTCGGTTGTGGACCTGATCAGGTTTTGAGCAAGGCGGGGGACGCTGGGGGATAGCTGCTGCAATTTCTTGTGGGACCCGGGCTAAGGGGTCTTTCCTCCTGTTTCTGGCTGCTTGTAGTTCTGTTTTTTTTTCTTTCGTGTAGCCTTCTTTTTCTCTTTTCTTTCCTTTGATTGCGTGTCTCGATTGTATTGGGTTTCAGCACCTTGCTGGTTATTAATACAATTCTCATTACTGATAAAAAAAAAAAGTGTATATCTCAGTCACATTTGGTGGTGGTATGTGACTGAGATGATTTTTTTGTCTCAAAATGATGCACGATGGTCACCGGAGACCTCTCCAACTTGCCAGAAATGTCTTCCTCTTGGCGGAAAAGTCTTCTAAAGTCTCCTACATACTAGATTGGTGAGATCTTACCCTCTTTTACCTTCAAAATTGAAGAATCTGTGCATCTCTATTTTATACCATTTATTGAATGAAGATTTGTCTTGAAAAATTGTGACAATGATTTTTTATGGGTGATTATTGTGTACCGGCAGCCATAGAATCACCACTTGGGTTGTCCATTTATGTATACGGAATTGATATCTACAGCCAGGTTGCGGCTGATTTTTGGTTGTGGGTTGTGTACCCAGATCAGTGAACAGATTCTGTTTTTGAAACCAGAGTGCTGTCTTACAGTCGTGGAACCGTGTGGTGGGTTGTGGTCCTTGTGGAATCCCATTTTTTGTTCAGAGTCTGTTTTTGCAACCACAGTTTGGTTGTCTCTCCTTGTTAGTGGAAGATGGAGGATTCAAAAAGTACTCATAATTATGGTGGAGATAATTCGCACACATTTCAAATTACCACATAATTTTGTTTTTGCAGCCGTAGTGCTGTGTTACGGTTGTGGAATCGTGTGGTGGGTTGTGGAACCCTATTTGTGTTCAGAATCTGTTTTTGCAGCCACAGTTTGGTTGTCTCTCCTTGTTAGTGGAAGATGGAGGATTCAAAAGGTACTCATAATTATGGTGGAGATAATTCGCACACATTGCAAATTACCACTGTAAAGTTTGATGGAAACAATTATCTGGAGTGGTCACAGTCAGCTGAAATGTTTCTTGGGTTAAGAAGAAATACGGATTTATTTTAGGGACCATACATGCGCCAGCTGAAACGGATAAGAAGTTAAGAACTATAACGATTGGAAGAGTGCTGATCTTACAGTCATGATGTGGTTACCTCATTCAATGGTTCATTCCATTAGTAGGTCCTTTCTGAAGTGTAAAACCGCGAAAGAGTTTTGGGATACCTTAAGGGATGCTTATTCTCGTAAAAGAAACTTAGCTAAGAAGTTCCAGTTGCTGGATTAAATTGGAGGACTTCGTCAGGGTGATAAGTCAATAAAGACCTATCACAATATGAGATCCAGGTGTGCAAGACAAGCTCTGGCAAGATTTGTGCAGAAACTGATTAGAAAAAGGTCTTTGATTTGCTAAGGAGAGTGAATCCCGAGTATGAAAACATTAGATCTAATGCTCTTAGTAGAGAGAATTGCCCCTCTTTGGGCAATGTTTTTACTCTCCTACAGAATGAGGAGAGTCGCCACCAATTACACTCACAGGATGGGTGTTGGGATTTGCATGGGAAACCCAAGTTTTCCCCTGGCCTTGGTTGCACCAGTTATTCCATCTAGTGATATGGAGAATCTCCAGAGAGAGCTCCAAGAGATCTAGAGCGGTATTCAGCGTATGACCCCTCAGGGATAGGCTTCCACATCTCCTGTGACTGAGTCAGGTATCTATGAAAGAAAGAGAAGATTAGGGTTAGGGTAGGTATGGTGAAATAAGTTAGGGTTAGAGATAAAGAGAGAGAGAGAGAGAGAGAGAGAGAGAGAGACAAATAATTAAGAGATTGACGTGGGACGGTAACCCAAAAATGCGTGAATATAATTTTGATGCAATTTTGTCGAAATTAAATAAATTAATTCACGTTTAATCGCAAAATTATCTTAAATACCTTAGGGTTTGAAGAATTTTGATGGGTAAATCACGCGAGATCCGGCTAGGGTCCAGTCCAATGCGCAAGTCCTGTTAGATTTGAGGCAGGATCGGGCCTAGAGATAAAACTCTAGCTTTTCCAGGCTTGGGCGTTTGTCTTCGATTCGTTGTAAATTCACGGGTTTAAACTAGGGTAGTGGAAATAGATCTATGGTTTTGTAATAGGCTTATGGTTTGGTTTAGGTTTATGGCTCTGATTAATTTAGGGTTACAGAAAAGGTTTAGGATTTTGGGATCGAAAAAACTAATAGCTTTGGGTTTAGAAAAGATAGATGGCTTAGATGAAGATAATAGGAAAATTAGGGAATAGAAAAGATAAGAAGATACCTTTGTGAATCACTCCCTTGGCCTCACACCAAACCCATCTCGGGAAGAAGAATATTCAAACATAAAAGCATTCCAAATATTCAATAACTAATTAAAAAGTATTTACAAGCCTCCTTATATAGGCAACCACTTAATAATTCAAAATAAAGTGTCCTAATAATAATAAAAGACTAAAAAAGGCAATTTTCGCAAAAATAGGAAAATTTCGTCGCTGGTAGCACAACGTCCACGGACGTCCGTACTGGAGGTCACGGACGTCCATGACTTGCAGACTTAGAACCACGAATGTCTGTGGGGCACTACGGGCATCCGTCCCACACGAAATAGTGAGGTACCGTTTTCACTAACGTCCGTCCTGAACACTCGAGCGCTCGTCGTTTGATGTTGCTTTCTGCCTCCTTTTTCCCCCTAACGTTATAGTACTCGGGCTACTCGGGCTCCCTCTTCGCTTCTTTTGATGTCGGTAGAAGCGATGTGGTCCAAAACCAATGTCCACGTACTCGACATCCCCGTCAATTCCCCTAGACCAAAAATGTTTCATCACCGATGAAACACACTCGTGGTAAATGTCAATCAAGTCGGGGTTCAAACAGCGAACTTCCTTCTTGTGGATCCAAGTGTTTTCGGACTCCGATTTGCCTACCCATTTAGCCTAATACTTCTGAAATCCCCCGTTATGTGTAGAGACGGCATGATCACTTATTATATCTGCTATCTCATCTTTTCTCTGTCTGCTTGGGGAAGGGAGAGGTACGGGCTGCAAAGTTGAGTAGGGGCTGGGGCTATGAGGTGGCAGGAGTGGGTTTTCAGGAGAAGGGGTGAAACCCAAGTAAGGAACCAAGTCCTCCACATTTAATGTTAAACTAACTCCCGTACCTGGAAGAAGCTCAAGCACGTATGCATTAAGACCACTCTTAGCCAAAATTCTAAAAGGTCAAGCGCCTCGGGACTAGAGCTTCTTTGCGAATCTCAATGGGAACCGCTCAGGCCTAACCCGAACCATCACATAATCACCTATGTGATATTCTTTAAAATGCCTATGAGTATTAGCAGATAATTTATATTGATTGTTGCTTGACTTAATCTTTTGTCTAATTTCGGCATGCAAGCTATGAATGTGTTGTGCAAATGCATCGACAGACTCTGACACTCTATGGGAGGCAGACATGGGGATCAAATCTAAAGGTGTCCTAGGCCTATAACCATGTACTACCTCAAAAGGACTCATGCCTATGGACCTATTGACAGAATTATTATAAACAAACTCAGTTGTGGGCAAAATTGTATCCCAGGTCCTAACATGATTACTGACAAGACTACGAAAGAGATTTCCCAAACTCCTATTGGTACTCTTGGTTTGGCCATCCGTTGGAGGGTGATAAGCCGTAAAAAATTAAAGCATTGTGCCCATCATGTGCCAAAGGGTCTTCCAAAAATAGCTAGTGAACTTGACATCCCTATCAGACACAGTGGATTTGGGCAACCCATAAAGACGTACTACCGCCGCGAAAAATAATTTAGTAATATGGGATCCATCAAAGGTTTTAGAACAAGGAATGAAGTGGGCCATCTTGGAAAATCGTCCACCACAACAAAGATGGAATCGTGCTTCCCCGGAGTTTTAGGAAGTCCGAGCACGAAATCCATAGAGATGTATTACCATGGTGTGTGTGGCACAGGTAAGGGGGTGTACAAGCCGGTATTTTGTTTGCTCTGTTTAGACACTTGGCAAATACAATAATGTTTAACAACCCGGGCAACATCTCTCATTAGGCTAGGCCAAAAGAACCTATCCTCAACGAGCGCAATGGTCTTATTACGCCCGAAATGACCGACAATCCCTCCAGCATGTAACTCCCAAATGAAAAAGTCATGCAATGAAGTGCGAGGGATGCAAAGGCGATTTTCCTTTAAACAAGCACCCATCGTGGATGGTGTACACGGGGTGTGTGTTGGTTGGATCACTAAGGAGAGCAATGTACTCAACCCCAAAATCTTGGCACTCGAGGTACTCTTCCTTTAATCGTTCGAACACGACGACCTCGGTGCTCATAGAGTGCAAAGTCGCCACCCAAAGACTAAGCGCATCAGCAACCCTATTTTTTTTTAATCAGAAAAGTAAATATATTCAAGAGCAGCAAGGTGCTGAAAGACCAATACAACCAAACGACCAAAAAGAGAAAGAGACAAGCCACAAACGGCCATGACACTAGACCAGACAAGGAAGGACCAACAATTCCTGCTACGACCAACTTAGCCCGGGTCCCATAAATAGGACCCCTCCTATAGACAAAGCCTTCCTATCGACACCCAACACCACACCAGGTCTCTTATGGTCTTCATGATCATCCCCACCGGCCAACTTTTATGGTCAAAGATGTGCATATTCCTCTCACTCCACGGGCCCCAAAACACCGCGAACGAAGCAGTTTTCCAATAATCACCAAGATGACCTTCCACTTTAGCTGATGCCCACATCAAATAAAGGGAATAAGGCGTCGCCGACATGACCCAACTCATTCCCAATGAGTGTAAGACGATGCTCCAAATTTCATGTGCCACGCCACAGTGAAGCAGCAGATGTGAGGCAATCTCCTCCCCGTCATTACACATAACACAACAGTTCTGGATATCCTTTCCCCTTCGGATTAGCTAATCTATCGTTAGGATTTTTCCTTTAAATAATATCCACGCAAAGAACTTAATTTTGAGGGGAATGGCTTATCTCCAAAATTCAGCTCCTTGAAATCTGGTCAATGGACGCCACGCAAGCATCCTATAGAAGGACTTAACAGTGAAGATTTCATCTCTATTTGGGGCCCAAACCACCTGATCCTGACTGCTAGGGTGACGTCGAGCCGCATATAGCGTAAGCAATAAATTAGAGTATGAAGTCACCTCCTCCTCTCTCAAAAGCCTTCTCACCTCCCACAGCCTATCCCCCTCAGATTCCGATATAAACTCTGCAATCCTACCAAGAGGGTTCACAGCAATGGCATGGATATCCGGAAAGGAGGCTACGAGGGGCCCACTTTCCAACCACGCATCCTCTCAGAAGCGAACACGGTTACCACAACCCCACCTAAAGCGCACTCCTCTGACATAATTATCCCAATTTCTGCAGATACTTTTCCACCAAGGTAAGGTTCCTCTGTGAACCACATGACTGATACTCCAATTACCAAAGGATTGGCCATACTGCTCGACCAACACCACCCACCAAAGACTCCCTCTCCTCCTCTCTCCTTGCACGCCAGAACCACTTTCCAAGACGGGTAATATTGATCCAAAGCAGGCTACGAATACCAAGGCCTCCACTGAACCCGACAAGAAATTCCGCTGAACCCTCCCACAAGAAATTCCGCTGAATTTGCTCTAGGCGATTGATAGCAGCCCTGTTTTCAGCACCGGCCTTATGCTTTAACATGAATGTGAAACCTTGAAGGTACTCGACCCACTTCGCGTACCTCGGGTTCAACTTTTTCTGTGAAGCAAGGAAGTGTAAGGCTTCATGGTCAGAGAATAGCACAAATTCTTGCAGCCTACGGTAATGTTTCCAATACCAAAGAGATCGGACGACCGCATAGAACTCTTTGTTATAGGTGGAGTATTTTTGCTTTGCCTCATTAAGTTTTTCACTAAAATAGGCCACTGGGTGCCCCCCTTGGCTAAGTACTCCTGCTATGCCCACACTCGATGCGTCGCATGCGACTTCGAAGACTTTGGAAAAGTCCAGCAAGCACATGACGGGTGCACTACTCATTCGTTGTTTGATCTCGATAAAGGCCAAGGATCAAAATATCGGCCAAAATTTCGATTTCGGGCATGACTGAAACCGATAATTTGGCCGAAATTTCGGTCGATAATTTCAATCCCATACAAAATATGACCGAAATTTCGGTCATTTCGGCCGAAATTTTGATCCTTGATAAAGGCTTTTGTCGTCTCTTTGCCGCATTTAAAGTCCCCTTTTTTCAGGGTCCATGACCATTCCATCGGCCGAGATAATGAATCCCAATAAGTCAACGGAGTGTTGCATAAAGGTGTACTTCTTGAGATTTGCAAACAACTTCTCGCCCTTTAGGGTTTCACAAACCATTCTAAGGTAGTTCAAGTGTTGTTCCTTGTCATGACTATAAATCAAAATGTCATCGAAATATACAAGGAATTTGCCTAGAAATGGCTTCAACACTTGGGCCATGAGTCTCATGAAAGTACTCGAGGTATTAGAAAGCCCAAAAGGCATGACCGCCCACTCATAAAGACCATCCTTGGTCTTAAAGGCGGTTTTCCACTCATTACCAGGGCGGATTCGGACTTGATGATAGTCACTCTTAAGGTCTATCTTTGAAAAGATAGTGGCACCAACCATCATATTGACCATGTCATCGAGCCTTGGTATGGGAAACCGATATTTAACCGTAATTTTATTGATTGCACGACTATCCACACACATGCGCCACGTACCATCTTTCTTTGGAGTGAGTAGGGCAGGTATGGCACACGGGCTCAGACTCTCTTGGATAAACCCTTTTTGAAGGAGCTCATTGACTTGTCGAGTCAACTCGGCGTGCTCAACTGGATTCAACCTGTAGTGGGCAAGTTCGGTAAGGTAGATCCAGCAACCAAGTCGATTGCGTGTTGGATATCACGCAGAGGAGAGAGTTTGTTTGGTAAGTCTTCAGGGAAGACATCCGTAAACTCTTTCAAGATCGGCTCAACCTCCTTAGGGTATTCGCTCACTGACTCGGGAGTACTCTCAACGGTGATGACTACGTACACCACACTCTCATCTAACGACGCTTTCTCGAATTCTGAAGGGCTCACAATATTGATGGATCTAGATCTCTCGCCTTTCTTTCGACTTTGTTGGTCGATGATGTTTTGGGAGGCAAAGGGTGTAAAGTAATATTCTTGCCCTTATGCATGAATGTGTATATGTTTGATCGACTAAAAAGAATCACATCCATGTCGTAGAGTCACGGCCTTCCGAAAATGATATGGCCCACATCCATCGGCACCACATCACATCATAAGGTGTCTGAATAAGAATCTAACTGAATCAGTACACGACACCTTTTCGACACGGGAATGGATAAAGAGTCGACCCATGCTACCTTATAAGGTCTCAGATGGGCTTCGGGTGTAAGCCCCAAGCGGCGTACGGCATGAGTTGACACTACATTAGTGCAACTACCCCCATCCACGACGACCTTACAACTCTTTTCACCAAATCTAGCAAAAGTGTGGAAGATGTTCTCCCAACGCCAGTCATCATTCTCATCCCGTTGAGGTTGTGCAAGGGCACACCTCACAACTAAAGCATGGCCAATAGCATCACCCTCCTCATCACTAGGTGTGTTGTCCGGCTCAAACACTTCCTCTTCAACCACTATATCACCTCTTCTTCCTCTCCCTCAAATGAGGAGATTCCTTTGGGGGTCTTTTGTAGGGCATTGGGAGGCAAAGTGTCCCATCCCATGACATTTATAGCACTTTACTTAAGAGCTACCCCTCGAGGATTCCCCGACTACACCTTTTCCCTTTTCAAACCTTCGCCTCATCACCGATGTTTTTAAATACCGTTCAAGATCTTGAACGGTATAACATCTTTCAAGTGTTTCCACAGGGTGAGAAATCAACTATTTTTGCAATTCAAATCGTAATCCGGTATGGAATCTAGAGAGAGTGATTTCAGGGTCTTCTGATACTTTGGCTCTTATCATGAATTCTTCGAATTTTGCAATGTAATCAATTACGGGCATACCACCTTGGCATAAATTTTGCCATTGGTCGAGGAGGCGTTGGTGATATGATCATGGGTCAAAAAATCATCCGATATCAATACGTATCGTCCGATACGTATCAGTTTTGGACTTTGGCGGTACGATACAAAGGCATTGTATTGTACCCCCTTAAAAACAATGTACTTATCATCCGATACGGGCAATGTATCGCCCGTATAGGACGATACGGACGATACATTGAAATTATCGGACGATAATTTCAATGTATCGTGCGATAATATGTATATTTTTTTTTTCCGATTGTCTACACAATCGATGGTGACTGTGTAGACAATCGCCATCGATTGTGTAGACAATCGAAAAAAAAGAAAAAAAATTCCGATTGTCTACACAATCAATGGCGACTGTGTAGACAATCGCCATCGATTGTGTAGACAATCATGTAGACAATCGAAATTTTTTTTTTTTTTTTTTTTTTTTTCCGATTGTCTACACAATCGGTGGCGATTGTCTACACAGTCGCCATCGATTGTGTAGACAATCGAAAAAAAAAATAATAAAAAAAATTCAATGTATCAAACCGATACACAATGTATCGCCGATACATTGAATGTATCGGCCGATACCCGATACGTATCATCCTGGAGGTCAGGACGATACATATCGGTTTACCGATATTTTAATCCTTGGATATGATAAAGGAGCATACTTCTCAGTAAGTCGTTCCTTCATGCTGTCCCAACGGATAATGGGAGGACAACCGCATTCACCCTAATGCGCTTGACATTGAGCCAGAATAGTCGAGCTTGACCAACCAATTTCATTTTAGCAAGTCTGACACAACGGTTGTCATTCATGTCATACCAATCAAAGTGTTGGTCCATATCGGAAAGCCAATCGAGGAAGACTGTAGGGTCCATTCTTCCATCGAAAGTCGGAATCTCAACTCCGACATTTTTAAGGAATTGCACTTCAAGGTCGTAGTCATCTCTACAAGGATTTGTACGATTTTGATTTCGATTACCTTGGCGACCATTGGGCCCTTCATGTTGATCTTGAAGTTCATCAACCGCTTCCAATTGGTTGATTCGATCACGCAATCTAGCGTTACCAACTCCTAGGGATGTTTGGGCTTGCTCTATAGTATTCAAACGTGCACTAATTGCACCCAATTCTTCTTACATACCTTTAAGGGTATTGAGAATTGCACTCGAGTCCATGGTGATCACAGATTCCTAATAGGGTTCTAATATGGAATGCAATATGGACTCACAAAAGAAAAACAATGCAATAAAATAAATATGACAAACAAGAATGCCCTAACCTAGAAACCTAGGTCTTTGATACCAAAACTAACGCGAGACGGTAACCCTAAAATGCGTGAATATAATTTTGATGCAATTTTGTCGAAATTAAATAATCTAATTCAAGTTTAATCGCAAAATTATCTTAAATACCTTAAGGTTTGAAGAATTTTGATGGGTAGATCACGCGAGATCGAGCTAGGGTTCATCCAATGTGCAAGTCCCATTAGATTTAAGGCAGAATCGGGCCTAGAGATAGAACTCTAGCTTTTCCAGGCTTGGGCGTTTGTCTTGGATTCGTTGTAGATTCACGGGTTTAAACTAGGGCTGTGGAAATAGATTTATGGTTTTGTAATAGGCTTATGGTTTGGTTTAGGTTTATGGCTTTGATTGGTTTAGGGTTTCAGAAAAGGTTTAGGGTTTTGGGATCGAAGAAACTAATAGCTTTGGGTTCAGAAAAGATAGATGGCTTAGATGAAAATAATAGGGAAATTAGGGAACATAAAAGATAAGAAGATACCTTTGTGAATCACTCCCTTGACCTTACACCAAACCCATCTCGGGAAAAAGATTATTCAAGCATAAAAGCATTTAAAATATTTAACAACTAATTAAAAAAGTATTTACAAGCCTCCTTATATAGGCAACTGCTTAATAATTCGAAATAGTCCTAATTAAGACTGAAAAAGATAATTTTGGCAAAAATAGGAAAATTTCTTCGCTAGCGGCATGACGTCCACGGACGTCTGTGACCTGCGGACTCAGAACCATAGACGTCCGTAGGACACTATGGGCGTCCGTCCCTCACGAAACAGTGAGGTACCGTTTTCACGGACGTCTGTTCTGAACACTCGAACGTCCATCGTTTGATGCTGTTTTCTGCCTCCTTTTTCCCCTTGACGCTGTAGTACTCGGACTCCCTCTTCGCTTCTTTCGACGTCGGTAGAAGCGATGTGATCCAAAACCGATGTCCACGTACTCGACATCTCCGTCAAAGGTAAATGGGGCTAATGAGTATAATGAACTCATAAGCCTTTATATTAAAAATATCAATACATGCACACCCAATGTTGAGTAATACACACCAACTAGCAACCAGTGACTAAGTGTAATGAATAACACTAACAGAAACACATTAAAATGCTCAAATATTATCATTCAAATGATTAAATGATGGGAAATATTATTCTCCAAATGGTTAAATGATGGGAATGGAATTGTTACTTGGGGATTATTAGGCCTTAAAATTTGAAAAGCAAAAACAAAAAATAATCATGCTTTAGCTCCACTAAAGATCATGACTTTTGATCTCCCGTCAAACCATAAGATTTGGGTTAACTTTATGATTCAAATTGTGAAATATAAGATACACCCAAGAATTAAGGGATCTCTAAAAAGAATTCAAGTTTAAGATTGGAATTGCAAAAGGTAAGATTCAACTTGAATCCTCAGTTTCAAATCATAATTTATTAGATTTTACCAACATTGATCATAAGGTAGATCAAAGATTAATAATCCTATCAATGTTAGAAACAAAGAACAGTGATGATCAACAAAACCAGCAACTGATATCAGAGCAAAAGTTTTAGCATTCTTCAAATGGGATCTTGATTGAGTCTACTAGATTGTAATGAGGAGAATTTATAACAAGAGGAATATTAGCAGGCTATTGCCGATCCAAAAAAAAATATTAGCAGGAAATCTATAAATGCCTACGTTAAATGGTATACCTATAAACGTATGATGAACAATCCAACAGGCATCCTAGAAAAATGAAGAGTCATTTGTCATAAAAATGATTACAAAATATACAAAAATGTAGATCATTCAAATACCATCACACTTTGGAAAGAAACCAAGACTCATCAAAAAACTTGTATATGTGTAGGACTGGTACTTGAGTATTGTTCTTCATAAGAAGTTTGATCGTATTCATTAATGATTATTTGATAGTACTAACTAAATTTCAAACTCTTCATTTCTATGCATGACACAGTGGCGATGTACATGCTACAATGTAGTTGTCTACATATCTAATCACCGGGAAAGAAGCAAAATAATTTTTAGGGTGTGTTTGGGAACAAGTATTTGGATTTGGGGATTTCAAACCCAGGTATTCCAAATCCAAGATTTCAAAACCGGGAAAGAACCAAAATAAGTTTTAGGGTGCGTTTGGGAACGAGTTTTTGGATTTGGGGATTTCAAGTCCAGGTATTTCAAATCCAGAATTTTGAATTGTAATCAATAAAAGCAGCTAAAAACAATCAAGAACAGAAAATGAAACTCAATCATGGTCGTTCACAAGGGGGAGCCATTACTTGCACACTAGAGGTTGGCCCTTGCACATAGTTTAACAAAAAGACTTGGTACTTTAGGGATGTGCTATGTGAAAACATCATCTAAGCCGTCTGATTTGAGGGCCATGATCTAAAGATCTTTGGTGCAAAAGATTGGCACAAAACACAGTCTCTATCATATGATTCAACATAGGCAGCTGTTGAATTAGATAATGGCCTTTAACTGCATGGAATTATACGATAAAGATCGTGTTTCATGCCAATCTTTTGCATTTAAGATCCTTAGATCATGGCCTTCCAATCAGGCGGCTTAGATGGTATTTTCACATGGCACATGTCCCTGAAATTCCAAGTTTTTCTTTTAAACTATGTGTAAGGGAAAACCTTCTTGTGTGCAAATCAAGGATCAAAATTTAGGCCGAAATTTCGGTTTTGGGCATGACCGAAACCGAAAACCGAAATTTTGGCCGAAATCCGATAATTTGACGGAAATTTTGATCCCCATACAAAAAAGACCGAAATTTCATTTCGGTGGGGACCGAAACCGATAATTTGGACCGATATTTCAGTCATTTCGGCCGAAATTTTGATCCTTGGTGCAAATAATGGCTCACTTTCACAAGTCATCATTGATCAAATACAAAACTTAAACATGTAGCATGAAATACTAAAACGTGTTCAACCTATCAATTATCTTCAACCAGGCCCGACCTAATTTGAACCCAACCTGATCAAACCCGACATGACATGGCCCAAACTCGATCCAACCTTATTTGAACAAACCTGATTTAACCCCAATCAGCTCTAGACCCCCTCAACATCAACCCGGGCCTAATAAGGCCCACTAATCACAAATCCTAACTAGAACCCGGCCCATGTCCCATCTAAACCCGACCTGACCTCTATTGAGTCCGACCCATATGGACCCAACCTAACTCAACCCAACTTCCCCTTTGTCACTCTTCTTCTTCAATAAAGAAAAGAAAAAGGGTTTCCCTCTAACTGAACCCAACCCCCCTTCTATGAGGCTTGCCACCATCGGCAGTCGACTTGACTGGTCACCCGCCGTCGACTGGTAGGATCGGCCAGCTGTGCTGCCGGCTGGATGACCGTCATACTGAGAAATTCTGTGCAATGGTTTTCAACACAAATTTCTGCAAAAATGTTTCCAAAAACTGAATAAATTTTATAATTTAATCTGGACCATCTGATTATTTATCTTCAACAATTTTAAAGACAACCATAATCCCCCATTAACATATTCGGATGCCCTACATCGTAAAAATAATAATAATAATATAATATAAATCAAAATCATTAAAACCTGAAACTCAACTTGGATGCATGTATAGCTCATTCCAGTTTGAAATTGGAACATAATACTTGCCTTGGATCTTTAAGGGAGACGGCGGCCGGTGGTGGTGGAGACGGGAGATGAGAGCCGGTGGTGGACTTTTTGACCGGAGCTTTGGAAGGGGTTTTGAAAAGAGAAGAAAGGAGTTGCTCCTGCCGTAATTTGAAATAACTAGGGACCGACTCTCCTCACCAGTCATTTATATACCAAAATCGTATTTAAATGATCTTATACATGAATAGGTTAAGATATGGGTGATCTGTACCGTCAACAGTGTTGGTTAAAATTTACGTGCAACAAACCGCAAGATAATGTTTTAGAGAGAATTAAGCCAACCGTTGTTTTTAATTTTAATGGTTGGTATTAGAGTTTATCAGTATACGATTCACACGTTCACATCTATTTATATGTATGTTTTTTCGGCTAAAGCAAAGTTCCAATTATAGTGACAAATTTTGATAAAATTTTGGTAATCTTTTAAATTTTGATAATTTCGGTAAATTTTGACATTTGCACCCCCGCACTTCATAATGAAATTTATAAGATGCAGCCCAAAAAAATAACTTGCAATCGCCTAACTTAACTTAAAAGACTCAAAACTCAAAACCCATCGAGAGGATATATGTTGAGTTCAAGAACTTGAGAGTTGATATTTGAGATTTGAGAAATCCTAAACTCATCGAGCCTCACACCCATCAAACCCCACCTCACGCCTTCGTCCCGTCCATTGATCTGGCGAACACACAGGTATAAAAGATCGGCAAACCCCACCTCTAGCCGTCGATCGTTTCTTCATCTTTTTCTTCTTCTCAAGATTTTATTTTTAATTTTTTTTAAAAATCATCAACAAGGACGAAGCTGCGACGCCCGGCAAACCTCAGAAACTCTGAACCCACACACTGTGGCATAGCCACATAAAAGATTGTGGGGGCTCAAGGCCCCATTTAAATCTAGAATTTCTATGAAATATGTATCTTATATACCTTTGTTTGTATATAAGCCTCTAAATCTATAATGTAGAAGCCCCCAAATCGATGGTAAATTAACTACTAATATTATATTTATCATTTGTAGACCCCACCAACAAAAATTCCTGATTACGCCCCTACCCACACAAGTGTATTAATATTTATTTTTATTTTTTTGTACTTCTTTTTTGTTTCAGTTTTTCAATGAATCAATAGAGCTGTTTTTTTGTTGATCAACTGGGGCGTTGTTTCCAACCAGCAGCAGCCCATTGAAGCTTCCTCTCGCTCATCAAATCCTCAGATCCGGCCGATTTCGGATTTGATTTCAATGGTGTGCTCGAGTTCCGATGGTATGCTAGAGTTTTGATTCGATTTCGGACCCCGCTAAGGTTGAATCTAGTTCAAATCGCATTGATTTCTCATAGCTCATTTCTGTAATCTCAGGTGAGATATCTTCACTTTTTCTCTAAAATCTATTTAAGAAACTCTATTTTGGTTTAATTTTTTTATTGCACTAATTGAAAGTTTCGTTTCTTTTTAATCTTTGTTTACATGTTTTTGTTCATGACGATTTGAGGTAGTGACATGATTTTGATGCATGATGATCAAACCGAAAGTTTACATGATGATTTTGATACATGATGATTTTGAGGTAGTGACATGATTTGATGCATGATGATTTTATTCATGACGATTTGTTTACATGTTTTTGTGCATGTTTTTGTTTAGACGATCAGACACCTGACCCAAACTCGGTTGATATTGATCAAACCGAAAGTTTTTAGAAAATGACAGAAAAAAAGTTTTAGAGGACTTTCTCAAATTTTCAACAAATTTTTATTTGTAAAATTTCAACAAACGAATTAAAAGTTATAGTCCCAATCTTCGAGACCTTCCCGATCAGGACAATGAGTAGACTGCCGAAATTTTAAGGCCATGTGCATGATTGGTCTTGATCACCTCTGATGAGATTAAATTTTTGAATGATTCTAGTGCTGAAATGTGAGATTTTAAGTAACCTTTCACCAAGAATTTGAATCGTTTGAAAAGTCAAATGGGAGAAAAAGTTATGACCGATGTAGCGAACCTTGGTCAGATTCGAAAATCTCACCAAAAGGAATAGGTCATTCGATGGGTCAAAATTTGACCCGAAACTTGGACCGGTGAGGCACACTTGAAATGCCTGGGTTAATTATGAGTAAAATACAATAAATTGAAGTATTTAAATTGATAAACTTGGTCCAAATCACGGCTTGACAGGTACCACAATATAATTGACTATATAAGCCACTTACAGTGAACTTGGGATTTCGGCCACAAGGCCTTGAATTGAACAAGACCCATTGATATAAAAGACACTTAGAAGAATTAGGTGAGTACTGAATCGAAAATGGGTAGGTATGGGTGGGTATAAACGCCACTTAGAAGAATATTTGCATGTGACTGTGAATGCTACAAAGAGAAGGTAAATTTTTTTTAGATGTGGCAATTGCCGCTCTCAACATTGAGTCGGGTTTTCAAGTCGGGTCAACCCAAGTCAGGTGCAACATAAGGTCGGGTGAGGTTGGGCATATGTCATTTTCTCATTGGACAACTATAATTTTGACCTAACTCGACCTGTTGCTTATGATTTAAACAAAAGACTTGATATCGTTGAAACGTGAGCCACGTGGAACTGATCTAAGCCGTGTGACTTGAAGGTCATTATGTAAAGATCATTACGCCAAAGATTGGCACGAAATTACACAAATTTGTTTCATCTGATTCAACATAATCAATGGCCATCATATGAACTGTATTTCTTACCAATCTTTCGAATAAAAAAATTCCTATGGTTCCTAAAATCAGACGGCTTAGATATGCTCCACATAGCACAAATTCCAAAAATAGCAAGTTTTCTTTTTTTTAAATGTCGAACGTAGGACTGTCAAAAGGCCTGGTCAGCCCTAAAAGCTCAGCCCGGTCCTAAATGTTAGAGCTAATGCCAAATTTTAGGGCCCTATGGTAGGGGTCGGGCCTTTAAAATAAAAGCCTTGAAATTTAGTGAATTTTATTTTATATATATTTTTTACTTAAATGTATCCTTCATTCCTTCTTCATATTTTGTATTGTAATTTATTATTTAAAATTCTCTAATAATAATGATCATATATATATATATATATATATATATATATATATAAGTACAACAAAAAGAAAAAAAAGGTAATATCTGAAAACCCAAAGCTTGGCCCTACCCCATTAGGGCTAGAGCTATGGCCGACCATGTTAAGGCCCTCTAGGGCTAGGGTTAGGGCTAAGGACAACCATACTAAGGCCCACCTAAGGCTAGGGCAATGCAAAAGCCCGATCCAAGTAGATTTTGGGTTGTAGCTTCACCTCATTTTCTACTTCTCCAACGGTTGCTTCTATCTCTTGCTCTCCCACTCTAGTTCTTTGAAGCCTTGAGCAATCATCGAAGCCTTGGGTAATCTTTATGGAGCGGATGAGTGTTGGATCGTGGAGCCGTAATTCTGGATGCAAAACAAGCCATTTATTTAGCCACATACGAAATTTAAAATAAGATGAAATTGAGCTACAATTTGTGTTGTAAAATGTGAGGCATCGTACATTATTGTTGGGGCTAAAAAATTCAAACTTTGTGAGAAAGTGGATATAATTAATTGGTTCCATAAGATTTAAAAATATGTAACGGGATAAAGCTTGGATCCACGCTATTTGATAGAAAACCAAAAGAGGGATTTGAAGAGAAAAATAATAATTGGCTTTAGGTAAAGATAAACATGATAGCCATTTTAGCGCCATTGAAAATAAAAGAAGTGATACAATTTGAAAGGGATGGTGGATATAATTAATTGGTATCGTAAGATTTAAAAATATGGAAAGGGACAAAGCATGGATACATGCGATGTGATAGAGAACCAAAAGAGGGACTTGAAGAGAAAAATAATAAGACAAGCATGGTAGCCATTTTAGTACCATTGGAAATAGAAGTGAAATAATTTGAAATTGATCGTAGATATAATTAATTGGTCCCATAAGATTTAAAAATATGGAAACAGACAAAACTTGAATCCTTGCGATTTGATAGAGAACCAAAAGAGGTTCTTAAAGATCAAACCAATAATTGCCTTTATGTAAAGACGAGCATGTTAGCCATTTTAGGACCATTGGAAA
Source organism: Chloranthus sessilifolius (assembly GCA_021018995.1). Lineage (NCBI taxonomy): Eukaryota > Viridiplantae > Streptophyta > Magnoliopsida > Chloranthales > Chloranthaceae > Chloranthus > Chloranthus sessilifolius. The sequence goes on from CM037586.1 coordinate 33,030,565, forward strand.
TAAAGGTAGTAGAATAATTTGAAATGAATGGTGGATATCTATAGGAGGAGATTCTAAAAGATAAATGGTTGGCTGATGGGACGAGAATTTAGGCAAGATATGATTGGATGCCAAAATAAGATTTCAAATTTGAGTTTGATGCTATAAAAAGTGCATTTAACTGGACGAACCAAATTCTTGTGTGAGGAGCTGCATTTGAGAGAGTGAGAGAAATTCTAACTTTAAAATCTTTAGCACTTAAATGTGTGGATGAATAACAACTGAGCTCGCTTTTGAAATGTTTGTATGGATGCATACATATAAAAAAATTGAAGGAAAAATCGTAGAGAGCCAATTGGGACATATAATGAAAAATTTTATAGAGAAATTCTAAATTAAAATCTTCAACACTTAAAATGTATGGATGAATTGTAACTGAGCTCGCTTCTGAAGTGTATGTATGGATGCATACTTACGATCGGTTTGTAATTGAGCTCACTTATCTCACTCCCTTGTTGTTTAGACTCATACATGAAATGCAATTGAGCTCGCTTCTCTCATTCGGTTGGTATTTTGATTTATATATACAACGAATGTTGGGTCATCCAAGTTTCAAACATGTTTAAGTTATTTTACTAATTCGATATAAGTTCAAAGGACCTCCCTTACTATGGGTAAGTTTTGGACTCATTTTCTTTGATTTGATTAGAGTTCTTGACTCTAAAACACTTGTTTCTTATTAAGGACAAGAAACTGAACACTTAATTAAGCCATTGTTCAATTGAAAAATATAATTATTTGAATCGAAGGCATACTTTTAACCTAGTCACAATGATTGAGTGAAGATGCCAGGTGGTAAGACCCCCACATGCTCGACAGGCACACTCCCCACCATTGGAAAGAGCAGTCCCACTGGCGGTTTGTCCAACCTTGGATCTATTGGCCACTAGGTTCACCGAGCATGCGGTCAATTCAACAACCAACGAACTTACAGGTGGGTGTTCGACAAGCAACAACAACTAATGAACGAGCAGTACACGATAAGTTTACTAGACTTCAACTACAATCATTTAAAGGGTCAATTGGCCCGATGGTGGCCGAGTAGTGGATCTTATAGATAGAGTAACCCTTTCGAGTGATGGAATGTCCTGAAGAGAGAAAGTTGGAGCTTTTAACCTTTCTATTGGATGGAGAGGCTGAGAATGGAGCCCATGTGTTGAACTTTCTATACAAAATTACAAATAAGAAGAAAGTGAGCTACAACTTGTGTTGAAAAATGTGAGGTGTGGTATATTGTTGTTGGGGCTACAAAACTTGGAGAGATATGAATGGACACCAATACAAGAATTCAAAATTGAGTTTGATGCTATAAAAAATGCATTTAACTGGACAAACCAAATTTTTGTGTGTGGAGCTGCGTTTGAGAGAGTAAGAGAGAAATTCTATTAAAATCTTCAACACTTAAATGTATGGATTAATTGCAACTAATCTCGCTTCTAAAATGTATGTATGGATTATAATTACGACTAGTTTGTGACTGAGCTCACTTATCTCACTCCCTTGTTGTTTGGACTCATACATGAAATGCAACTGAGCTAGCTTCTCTCATTCGACTGGTGTTTGGATTAATATATACAACTAATGTTGAGTTATCCAAGTTTCAAAAATGGTTAAGTTATTTTACTAATTCGATATAAGTTAAAAGGACCTCTCTTACTAAGGGTAAGTTTTGAATTCATTTTTTTTTATTTGATTAGAGTTCTTTACTTTAAAACACTTGTTTCTTACCAAGGATAAGCCAGTTGAATACTCAATTAAGCCATTGTTCAATTGAAAAATAGAATTCTTTGAATCGAAGGAATACTTTAAACCTTGTCACTATGATAGGGTGAAGATGCCACATGGTAAGACCCTCACGTGCTCGACAGTCACACTCCCCACCATTGGACGGAGTAGGCCTACTAGCGATTTGTCCGACCATGGATCTATTGGCGACTAGGTTCACCAAGCAGGTGGTCAATTCCACACCCAACGAACTTACAAGTGGGTGTTTGATAAACAACAACAACCAATAAATGAGCAGTACTTGAGAAGTTTACTAGACTTCAACTACAATCAATTAAGGGGTCAATTGGCCTGATGGTGGTCGAGTAGTGGATCCTATAGATAGAGTAGAGTGATGGAGTGCCCTGAAGAGAGTCAGGTGGAGCTTTTAACCTTTCTATTGCATGGCGAGGCTGAGAATGGAGACCATTTGTTGAACTTTCTGTACGAAACTAAAAATAAGAAGAAAGTGAGCTACAACTTGTGTTGCAAAATGTGAGGCGTATTATGTTATTGTTGGGGCTACAAAATTCAAATTTTGTGAGAAAGTGGACATAATTAATTGATACCATAAGATTTAAAAATATGAAAGGGGACAAAACTTGGATCCAAGCTATTTAATAGAGAACCAAAAGAGGGCCTTAAAGAGAAAAATAATAATTGCCTTTAGGTAAAGATGAGCATGATAGCCATTTTAGGACAATTAGAAACATAGGAAGTAGAATATATTGAAATGGACAGTGGAAATCTACTGGAGGAGATTCTAAAAGATAAATGGTTGGTTGATGGGAAGAGAGCTTAGGCGAGATATGATTGGACACCAAAACAGGAATTCAAAATTGAGTTTGATGCTATAAAAAATGCATTTAACTGGACGAATCAAATTCTTCTGTGTGGAATTGCGTTTGAGAGAGTGAGACAAAGAAGTTTTAAAATTAAAATCTTCAACACTAAAATGTATGGATGAATTGTAGCTGAGCTCGCTTCTGAAATGTATGCATGGATGCATACTTACAACCAATTTGTAACTGAGCTCACTTATCTCACTCCCTTGTTTGGACTCATACATGAATTGCAACTGAGTTCGCCTCTCTCATTTGGTTGGTGTTTGGATTTATATATACAACTAATGTTGCATCATCCAAGTTTCAAACATGTTTAAGTTATTTTACTAATTCGATACCGGATCTAAGGACCTCTCTTACTAAGGGTAAGTTTTGAATTCATTTTCTTTGGTTTGATTAGAGTTCTCAACTCTAAAACATTTGTTTCTTACTAAGGACAAGCCAGTTGAACACTCAATTAAGCCATTGTTCAATTGAAAAATAAAATTGTTGTGTGTGGAGCTGCATTTGAGAGAGTGAGACAAAAATTCTAAAATTAAAATCGAAGGCATAATTTAAACCTAGTCACTATGATTGGGTGATGATGCCACGTGGTAGACCCTCACATGCTCGACCAGCACACTCCCCACCATAAGATGAAGAACTTACATGTGGGTGTTCGACAAACAACAACAACCAATGAACGAGCAGTACTTGAGAAGTTTACTAGACTTCAACTACAATCATTTATGGGGTCAATTGGCCCGATGGTAGCCGAGGAGTGGATCATATAGATAGAGTAGCCTTTTCGATTGATGGAAAGCATTGAAGAGAGAAAGGTGCAACTTTTAACCTCTTTGTTGCATGGAGAGACTGAGAATGGAGCCCATTTGTTGAACTTTATGTACGAAGTTAAAAATAAGAAGAAAGTGAGCTACAACTTGTGTTGTAAAATATGGGGTGTGGTATGTTGTTGTTGGGGCTACAAAATTCAAATTTTCTGAGAAAGTGGATATAATTAGTTGGACCGATAAGATTTAAAAATATGGAAAGGGATAAAACTTGGATCCAGGCTATTTGATAGAAAACCAAGAGAGGGACTTAAAGAGAAAAACATTAATTGCCTTCTGGTAAAGACAAGCATGGTAGCCATTTTAGCACCATTAGAAACAGAAGTGAAACAATTTGAAATGGATGGTGGATATAATTAATTGGTACCGCAAGATTTAAAAATATGTAAAGGGACAAAACTTGGATCCGTGCGATTTGATAGAGAACCAAAACAGGGACTTGAAGAGAAAAACAATACTTGCATTTTGGTAAAGACATGTGTGGTAGCCATTTTAGCACCATTGGAAACAAAAGAAGTGAAATAATTTGAAATGGATGGTGAATATAATTAATTGGTCCCATAAGATTTAAAAATATGAAAAGGGACAAAACTTGGATCCATGCGATTTGATATAGAGAACCAAAAGAGGGACTTGATGGGAAAAACAATAATTGCCTAGAGGTAAAGACGAGCATGGTAGCCATTTTAGGACCATTGAAAATAAAGGAAGTAGAATAATTTGAAATAGACGTTGGAAATCTACTGGAGGAGATTTTAAAAGATAAATGGTTGGCTGATGGGGAGAAAACTTAGGCGAGAAATGATTGGACACCAAAATAAGAATTCAAATTTGTGATTGATGCTATAAAAAAGGCATTTCACTGGACGAACCAAATTCTTGTGTGTGGAGCCG
>CM037586.1:33039936-33047436 GCA_021018995.1 Chloranthus sessilifolius
AATTTAAATTTAAATTTAAAATTTAAATTTAAAATTTAAAATTTAAAATTTAAAATTTAAAATTTAAAATTTAAATTTAAATTTAAAATTTAAAATTTAAAATTTAAAATTTAAAATTTAAAATTTAAAATTTAAAATTTAAAATTTATTTAAATTTAAATTTAAATTTAAAATTTAAATTTAAAATTTAAAATTTAAAATTTAAAATTTAAAATTTAGGGTTTAAAATTTGAGTTTAAAATTTAGGGTTTGAGTTTGAGGTTTAGGGTTTGAGGTTTGAGTTTAGGGTTTGTTTGAGTTTGGGTTTGAGTTTAGGGTTTGAGTTTGAAATTTAGGGTTTAGGGTTTAAAATTTAGGTTTGAGTTTAATTTAGGGTTTAAAATTTAAAATTTAAGGTTTAAATTTAAAATTTAAAATTTAAATTTGAGTTTAAATTTAAATTTAAATTTAAAATTTAAAATTTAAAATTTAAAATTTAAAATTTAAAATTTAAAATTTAAATTTAAATTTAAAATTTAAATTTAAAATTTAAATTTAAAATTTAAATTTAAAATTTAAAATTTAAAATTTAAAATTTAAAATTTAAATTTAAATTTAAAATTTAAATTTAAAATTTAAAATTTAAATTTAAAATTTAAAATTTAAAATTTAAAATTTAAATTTAAAATTTAAAATTTAAAATTTAAAATTTGAGTTTAGGTTTAGGGTTTAGTTTGAGTTTAGGGTTTAGTTTGGGGTTTAGTTTGAGGGTTTAAGGTTTTAAGTTTGAGTTTAGTTTGAGGTTTAAAGTTTGAGTTTGAGGTTTATTTAAGTTTAGGGTTTGAGTTTAATTTAGTTTAATTTGAGTTTAAAATTTAAATTTAATTTAAATTTAATTTGATTTAAATTTAAATTTAAAATTTAATTTAAATTTAAAATTTAAATTTAAATTTAAAATTTAAAATTTATTTAAAATTTAAATTTAAAATTTAAAATTTAAATTTAAAATTTAAATTTAAAATTTAAAATTTAAAATTTAAATTTAAAATTTAAAATTTAAAATTTAAAATTTAAAATTTAAAATTTAAAATTTAAAATTTAAATTTAAAATTTAAAATTTAAATTTAAAATTTAAAATTTAAAATTTAAAATTTAAATTTAAAATTTAAAATTTAAATTTAAATTTAAAATTTAAAGGTTTAAAATTTAAAATTTAAAATTTAAATTTAAGGTTTAGGGTTTAGGGTTTGAGTTTGAGTTTGAGTTTAAGTTTGAGTTTGAGTTTGAGGTTTAGGTTTGAGTTTAGTTTAAAATTTAATTTAAGTTTAAAATTTAGGGTTTGAGTTTAAATTTAAATTTAAAATTTATTTAAATTTAAAATTTAATTTAAATTTAGTTTAAAATTTAAATTTAAAATTTAAAATTTAAAATTTAAAATTTAAAATTTAAATTTAAAATTTAAAATTTAAATTTAAAATTTAAAATTTAAATTTAAAATTTAAAATTTAAATTTAAAATTTAAAATTTAAATTTAAAATTTAAATTTAAAATTTAAATTTAAAATTTAAAATTTAAAATTTAAAATTTAAATTTAAAATTTAAAATTTAAAATTTAAAATTTAAAATTTAAAATTTAAATTTAAAATTTAAAATTTAAATTTAAAATTTAAATTTAAATTTAAAATTTAAAATTTAAAATTTATTTAAAATTTAAATTTAAATTTATTTAAAAGTTTAAAATTTAGGGTTTAGTTTGAGTTTGGGGTTTGAGTTTATTTAAATTTAGTTTGAGTTTAAGGGTTTAATTTAAAGTTTAGGGTTTGAGGTTTGGGGTTTAAATTTGGGGTTTGATTTATTTAAATTTGATTTGAGTTTAAAATTTAAATTTAAATTTAAGTTTAAAATTTAAAATTTAAAATTTATTTAAATTTAATTTAAAATTTAAAATTTAAAATTTAAATTTAAAATTTAAAATTTAAAATTTAAAATTTAAAATTTAAATTTAAATTTAAAATTTAAAATTTAAAATTTAAAATTTAAAATTTAAAATTTAAAATTTAAAATTTAAATTTAAAATTTAAAATTTAAATTTAAAATTTAAAATTTAAATTTAAAATTTAAAATTTAAAATTTAAAATTTAAATTTAAATTTAAAATTTAAATTTAAAATTTAAAATTTAAAATTTAAAATTTAAAATTTATTTAGGGTTTAGTTTAAAGGGTTTAGTTTAGGGTTTAGGGTTTATTTAGGGTTTAGGGTTTGAGTTTGAGTTTAGGGTTTAGGGTTTAGGGTTTGAGTTTAGGGTTTGAGTTTAGGGTTTGAGTTTGAGTTTAAAGGTTTGATTTAGGGTTTAAAATTTATTTAAAATTTATTTATTTAAATTTAAATTTAAAATTTAGTTTAAATTTAAAATTTAAATTTAAAATTTAAAATTTTTAAAATTTAAATTTAAAATTTAAAATTTAAAATTTAAAATTTAAAATTTAAAATTTAAAATTTAAAATTTAAAATTTAAATTTAAAATTTAAAATTTAAAATTTAAAATTTAAAATTTAAAATTTAAATTTAATTTAGGTTTAGGGTTTGAGGGTTTAAATTTAAAAGTTTGAGTTTAGGGTTTAGGGTTTAGTTTAGTTTAGGGTTTGAGTTTGGGGTTTAAATTTAAAATTTAAAATTTGAGTTTAGGGTTTGAGTTTAGGTTTGAGTTTAGGGTTTTAAAATTTAAGTTTGGGTTTAAATTTAAATTTGGTTTGAAATTTAAAATTTAAAATTTAAAATTTAAATTTAAAATTTAAAATTTGAAATTTAAAATTTAAAATTTAAAATTTAAAATTTAAAATTTAAAATTTAAATTTAAAATTTAAAATTTAAAATTTAAAATTTAAATTTAAAATTTAAAATTTAAAATTTAAAATTTAAATTTAAAATTTAAAATTTAAAATTTAAAATTTAAAATTTAAAATTTAAATTTAAAATTTAAAATTTAAATTTAAAATTTAAAATTTAAAATTTAAAATTTAAAATTTAAAATTTAAAATTTAAAATTTAAAATTTAAAATTTAAAATTTAAAATTTAAAATTTAAAATTTAATTTAAATTTAAAATTTAAAATTTAAATTTAAATTTAAAATTTAAGTTTAAAATTTAGGGTTTGAGTTTGAGTTTAAATTTAAATTTGAGTTTGAGTTTAAAATTTAGGGTTTAAGTTTGAGTTTAAAATTTAAAATTTAAAATTTGAGTTTAAGTTTGAGTTTAGTTTGATTTAGGGTTTAATTTAATTTAAAGTTTAAAATTTAAAATTTAATTTAAATTTAAAATTTAAAATTTAAAATTTAAAATTTAAATTTAGGGTTTAAAATTTAAAATTTAAATTTAAATTTAAAATTTAAATTTAAAATTTAAATTTAAAATTTAAAATTTAAAATTTAAAATTTAAAATTTAAAATTTAAAATTTAAATTTAAAATTTAAAATTTAAAATTTAAAATTTAAAATTTAAAATTTAAAATTTAAAATTTAAAATTTAAAATTTAAAATTTAAAATTTAAAATTTAAAATTTAAATTTAAATTTAAAATTTAAAATTTAAAATTTAAAATTTAAAATTTAAAATTTAAAATTTAAAATTTAAAATTTAAAATTTAAAATTTAGGGTTTAAATTTAAAATTTAATTTAGGGTTTGAGTTTAAATTTGAGTTTAGGGTTTAAATTTGAGTTTAGGTTTAAGGGTTTGAGTTTGAGTTTAAATTTAAATTTAGGGTTTTAAATTTAAAATTTAAAATTTAGGGTTTAAAATTTAAGGTTTGAAATTTAAATTTAATTTAAAATTTAAAATTTAAAATTTAAAATTTAAAATTTAAATTTAAAATTTAAAATTTAAATTTAAAATTTAAAATTTAAATTTAAAATTTAAAATTTAAAATTTAAAATTTAAAATTTAAAATTTAAATTTAAAATTTAAAATTTAAAATTTAAAATTTAAAATTTAAAATTTAAAATTTAAATTTAAAATTTAAAATTTAAAATTTAAAATTTAAAATTTAAAATTTAAAATTTAAAATTTAAAATTTAAAATTTAAAATTTAAATTTAAAATTTAAAATTTAAAATTTAAAATTTAAAATTTAAATTTAGTTTAAAATTTAAAATTTAGGGTTTAAAATTTAGTTTTAAAATTTAGGGTTTAAGTTTAGGGTTTAGGGTTTGAGTTTAATTTGAGTTTGAGGTTTGAGTTTAGTTTAAATTTAAATTTAGTTTGAGTTTAAGGTTTAGTTTAGGGTTTAAATTTGAGTTTAATTTGAGTTTAAAATTTAAAATTTAATTTAATTTAAATTTAATTTAAAATTTAAAATTTAAATTTATTTAAATTTAAAATTTAAATTTAAAATTTAAATTTAAATTTAAAATTTAAAATTTAAAATTTAAAATTTAAATTTAAAATTTAATTTAAATTTAAAATTTAAAATTTAAAATTTAAAATTTAAAATTTAATTTAAATTTAAAATTTAAATTTAAAATTTAAAATTTAAAATTTAAAATTTAAAATTTAAAATTTAAAATTTAAAATTTAAAATTTAAAATTTAAATTTAAAATTTAAAATTTAAAATTTAAAATTTTTTAAAATTTAAAATTTAAAATTTAAAATTTAAAATTTAAATTTAAAATTTAAATTTAAAATTTAAATTTAAAATTTAAAATTTAAAATTTAAAATTTAAAATTTAAAATTTAAAATTTAAAATTTAAAATTTAAAATTTAAAATTTAAAATTTAAATTTAAATTTAAAATTTAAATTTAAAATTTAAAATTTAAATTTAAAATTTAAAATTTAAAATTTAAAATTTAAATTTAAAATTTAAAATTTAAAATTTAAAATTTAAAATTTAAAATTTAAAATTTAAATTTAAAATTTAAATTTAAATTTAGATTTAAAGGTTTAAAGTTTAAGTTTAGGGTTTGAGTTTGAGTTTAGGGTTTAAATTTAAGTTTGAGTTTGAGTTTAGGTTTGAGTTTAAGTTTAGTTTAGGGTTTAGTTTGAGTTTAAGGTTTGATTTAAGGTTTAGTTTAAGGTTTGAAATTTAGTTTATTTGAGTTTAAAATTTAAAATTTAAATTTAAAATTTAAATTTAAATTTAAAATTTAAAATTTAAATTTAAAATTTAAAATTTAAAATTTAAAATTTAAAATTTAAATTTAAAATTTAAATTTAAAATTTAAATTTAAATTTAAAATTTAAAATTTAAAATTTAAAATTTAAATTTAAAATTTAAAATTTAAATTTAAAATTTAAATTTAAAATTTAAAATTTAAAATTTAAAATTTAAAATTTAAAATTTAAAATTTAAAATTTAAAATTTAAAATTTAAAATTTAAATTTAATTTAAATTTAAATTTAAAATTTAAAATTTAAATTTAGTTTGAGTTTAGGTTTGAGTTTGAGGTTTGAGTTTAGGGTTTGAGTTTAATTTAAAGGTTTAAATTTGAGTTTAAAATTTAAAGGTTTAAAGGTTTGATTTAGATTTAAATTTAAATTTGATTTAAATTTAAAATTTAAGTTTAAAATTTTTTAAAATTTAAAATTTAAATTTAAAATTTAAATTTAAAATTTAAAATTTAAAATTTAAAATTTAAATTTAAAATTTAAAATTTAAAATTTAAAATTTAAATTTAAATTTAAAATTTAAAATTTAAAATTTAAAATTTAAAATTTAAAATTTAAAATTTAAAATTTAAAATTTAAAATTTAAAATTTAAATTTAAAATTTAAAATTTAAAATTTAAAATTTAAAATTTAAATTTAAAATTTAAATTTAAAATTTAAAATTTAAAATTTAAATTTAAATTTAAAATTTAAATTTAATTTAAATTTAAATTTAGGGTTTGAGTTTGAGATTTAATTTATTTAAAATTTGAGTTTAAAATTTAAATTTGAGTTTAGGGTTTAAATTTAAATTTAAAATTTAAATTTAAAATTTAAAATTTAAAATTTAAATTTAAAATTTAAAATTTAATTTAAATTTAAAATTTAAAATTTAAAATTTAAAATTTAAAATTTAAATTTAAAATTTAAAATTTAAAATTTAAAATTTAAAATTTAAATTTAAAATTTAAAATTTAAAATTTAAAATTTAATTTAAATTTGATTTAAATTTAAATTTAAATTTAAATTTAAAATTTAAATTTGATTTAAATTTATTTAAAATTTGATTTAAAATTTAAATTTATTTAAAATTTAAAATTTAAATTTATTTAAATTTAAAATTTAAATTTAATTTAAAATTTAAAATTTAAAATTTAAAATTTAAATTTAAATTTAAAATTTAAAATTTAAAATTTAAAATTTAAAATTTAAAATTTAAAATTTAAATTTAAAATTTAAAATTTAAATTTAAAATTTAAAATTTAAAATTTAAAATTTAAATTTAAAATTTAAAATTTAAATTTAAAATTTAAAATTTAAAATTTAAAATTTAAAATTTAAAATTTAGGGTTTAGAGTTTAGGGTTTAGTTTAAATTTAAATTTAATTTGAGTTTGAGTTTGATTTAAATTTGAGTTTAATTTAAAAGTTTGAAATTTAAATTTAAATTTAAAATTTAAATTTAAATTTGAGTTTAAAATTTAAAATTTAAATTTAAAATTTAAAATTTAAATTTAAAATTTAAAATTTAAAATTTAAAATTTAAAATTTAAAATTTAAAATTTAAAATTTAAAATTTAAAATTTAAAATTTAAAATTTAAAATTTAAATTTAAATTTAAAATTTAAAATTTAAAATTTAAAATTTAAATTTAAAATTTAAAATTTAAAATTTAAAATTTAAAATTTAAAATTTAAAATTTAAAATTTAAATTTAAAATTTAAAATTTAAATTTAAATTTAAATTTAAAATTTAATTTAATTTGAGTTTAATTTAAAATTTAAAATTTAAATTTAAATTTGAGTTTAAATTTAAAATTTAAATTTAAAATTTAAAATTTAAATTTAAAATTTATTTAATTTGAGTTTGAGTTTAAATTTAAAATTTAAATTTAAGTTTAAAATTTAAAATTTAAATTTAAAATTTAAATTTAAAATTTAAATTTAATTTAATTTAAAATTTAATTTAAATTTAATTTAAAATTTAAATTTAAAATTTAAAATTTAAATTTAAAATTTAAAATTTAAAATTTAAATTTAAAATTTAAAATTTAAATTTAAATTTAAAATTTAAAATTTAAATTTAAAATTTAAAATTTAAATTTAATTTAAATTTAATTTAAATTTAAAATTTATTTGAAATTTATTTGATTTGAGTTTAAAATTTAAAATTTAAAATTTAAAATTTAAAATTTAAATTTAAATTTAAAATTTAATTTAAAATTTAAATTTAAAATTTAAAATTTAAAATTTAAAATTTAATTTAAATTTAAAATTTAAAATTTAAAATTTAAATTTAAAATTTAAAATTTAAAATTTAAATTTAAAATTTAAAATTTAAATTTAAAATTTAATTTAAATTTAAATTTAAATTTAAAATTTAA